>JAOTJB010000210.1:10152815-10170929 GCA_027123815.1 Erythroxylum minutifolium | reverse complement strand
CTTTAATTTTCTTGTCCAAATGATTCTCTCCTCAATTCATATACTTGATGAAACAATTTAATTCTTCTGATTTGTGATAAATCAAATAGACATGACTATAACGAGTATAGTCATCCATAAAAGTTTACACAACCTCACATTATGTCCTTACATTTATTGAACCATAGCTGTATGAATGAATAAATTGTAATAGATAGGAAGCTTGTGTTCCCTTTTTAAATGGCTTTCTTGCCATTTCACAAGCTAGATGATGCTCACAAATAGGTAAATATACTAGATGTAAATCACTTAATAGACCTTCTTGTGCTAATTGACTTATTTGATATTGACCAATGTGACATAATCCAGCATGTCATAAAATTGCATCAATATTAGAATTACTAGATGAGGTAAATAAAGGATAACTTATGTTATTATTTTAATAAACAACATCTAGAATAATAAAATCATCTAAACAAATCTATGATCATAACAAATATATCCAATATATAAATAAATACCACGATTATGGAAATTTACATCAAAATCAATATTTATTAAAACCAAAACAAAGATATGATTATGTCAAATATTCGAAGTATATGACACTTCATGTAGGAATAGGGATCAAACACCACTTATGTCTAATTTACAAGTTCCAATCTTTTATACAACAACCCTTAATTTGTCTCTTACATGAATCCATCATATTTCGTACATGATTTTTTGGAATTCTATGAAGGTATCTCTATCCATCGGTATATTGTTGGTTGCTCCTAAATCTACAATCCACAAAGGAGGTTATTTAGCTAGAAAAACATAATAAGAGACATTCATATAACAAATATCTATATAATAAGATTGTACCTTTTTAGGCTCACAATTGTGACCCTTATTGCTACAACTGAAACACTTGACTTTATTCATATTTTGCTTTTTGAAAGGATGCTTTCCTTTTTCATGCTAGTTCCACTTTGTCTTCTTTAAATCATGAGCATAGTGGGTATTTTTCTTACACTTTTTCTATTGAGGCACATTATAATGCTTACACTTTTATGAGTTAGATGCATATTCATATGCTCCCAACTCTGAAGTAATGAACAAATCATAACTTGCTTAGATGCATATTCATATGCTCCCAACTCTGAAGTAATGAACAAATCATAACTTGCACTTGCTGCTCATCTGATAATTCGTGACCAATATAATGTAACTCACATATTATGTTTAACATATACCTCAAATGCTTTTGCATTATATGATTTGGTCGCTTCTTATATATGTCAGACTTAATAGTGAGTGACCTCACTTTTGTCACTAAAGTGTCCCTAAAATATATAACTAAAGTGGACTATATATCCTTAATAGTTTTATATTTACAGAACTCATTTATGATATCATTATCCATACTGGTTAGCAATGTAATGTAAGCCAATAAGTTCTTTGTACTCTATATTTCATGAGCATCATGGTGCCTTTTATGCTGGGTTGTATTGTCTTTCTGAGGAACATCCATGGTTATGCTTAATGGTCTGATAACCTCTTTCTTCTCTAGTACATATTGGATTTTCATGGTCCAAGAAAATCACAATAGTATAATTTATTTAAATTCGATCATATTATTTCTTTAACATTAATAATTTATTCTTATGTGATATTTGAAATCTTATTTTTGAAATGACATTTTATCTTGATAAAAAATAATAAAACATCTTCTCTAATAATTATAAAGTGGCAAATTATATATTAATTCACTAATTGCTTTAATAAAATTCATGTTATATTCAATAACTACCAATTAAATTATTAATATTGAAACAAAATTTCAATAACATTACTATTAGATGTCTTTTCCATTTATCAGTATAATTTTAATGAAACAACAAATCAAATCAAATTTAATAATAAAATTAATATAAAGTTTTGGGAAGTCATTGCGATAAATATATATTAAAAGAACTTTATTTTATAAATAAATTATACATATATATATGAAAATACTTATATTAAATAAATGTTTTTTTCCTTTTTTTCCAAAATTAAATATGTTAAATGTTACAAATGCATAACCAACTAATTAACTAAATGACATAAATTAACATAAATTTAATGTATGTAATATATCAAGTTCTTAATATGTTAAAAATTAAAATAAATAAATTTTATTTTAAATAAATAATTATATTTATAGATTAAGATTTACAAATACAAACAAAAACAAATGATAAGATTGTTTCAAAATCTTGTTGTGATTATAATTTTTGTAAGGATAAAATTACTATCTAATCCAAATTATATTGTAAATATATCTAATAGCAAAAAATATATGTTAAAGTTTCTTGTTAAAATCTTTTAAAATTTTCTTTATATATTAAAGACATGAATTAGTGTATCAAAGCACAATTTGGTGCAACTCGGTGTGATTTATGATGATGCCAAAATGATGAAGTCATTTTAACTGTATATTATGACTATCTAAAATAGCCTTTCTATTAGTTAGAAATGAGGCTACATATTACTGGATCTCTTCAGACTCCGCATGTCAACGAAATTTCTACTGGGTGTTGTTATTGTTGTTATGAAATCCAAAATATTATGAATATCAAAGTAGCTTTACTGATATTGGGATTGAAAATTAAGTCTGGGTCTGATTGATCTGATCTGACCTAATCTAAAGTTAACAAGCTCAATCAATTTAACTAAGCTTCGGGTTAAGTTCGAGTTTGCACTGCCTGACCTGGACCAGCGTGAAATCTAAACAAAACGATATTGTTTTAAGTAAAAACATGTCATTTTCAAAATTTAAAATTAAAAAGGGGTTGGGTCAAACTCGATAGGGCTTAGGTTTTGGCCTGCGTTCCAGACTTAGCTTCGGGCCAAAAATTTTAAGCGAGCTTAAGCCTGAGTAGGCCCAGCTTGGCTCAGTCCATTACCAATAATAACAACAATCTAGTGAAAGTCATGTTGATACGTGGGGTCTGAGGAGATTCAGTAGTAAGGAGTCTTATTCCTAACTAGTAGGGAAACTATTGCTAATAAATCCACACGAAAAAAAAGAGGAAAAAAATAAAGATATGCATATACATATTAGAATGATAAAATAAAAATAATTAAAAATGAAATAAAAATATAGACATAAAAGATAAAAATAGATAGATATGAATAAATAAAATTTTAAAATTAAATAATGAAATAAATTTAGAACAAGATAAATAGTCAAAATAAAAGATAAAATAAGTAAATAAATATGCAAACAAGAAATAAGACAAGTTAATAAATAAATTAAACTAAGCCATTATAAAAAAATATTTAGGCTAAGTAAGGAAATGTTTAGGCTAACAAAATTAAGAGGAAAGTACTACATATTAAATATTTAGGTTAAATACAAGATAAAACTCGAATAAAAATGTTAAAAAACTCAAGAGAAAGAGAAAGACCTCTCTATATATGTGAGATCTTTTATCTGTATCTTAGTACGCAAAAGGTTTCTATCAAGGGACATGCCTCGGTAAGTTTTAGTAGAGCCATATCATTCTTAATCACCTTCCTCCAGTTCTTCTTAAGCCTTTATTTTTCCTTCTTATAGTTTCTAAGTACAATCTTTTTATATATTTTCACTGGAGCGTCAGAGTATCTTCTTTTAATACGTTTGAATCAACTAAGCCTTTTTTCTCTTAATTTCCCATTAATATTAATCACCTTTAATTTGTTTTTTTACTATTACGCTCCTGACTTTATCTCTTCTAGTAAGGTTATACATTTAATGGAGTATCCCATCTCTGTCACCATTAGCTTATGAATATCCACCTACTTGATGAACCGACACTTTACCCTATAAAAGCATGGCCAACTTAATCGCTAAATGATAACATTTATATTTGAGTTTGAGTGGTATCTTCTTATCACATAAAACTACTGATGCACTTCTCTATTTAAGTCATCCTGATCTGATACGAAGAACTATGTCTTTATCGAATTATCTATTCCTTTGGATGATAGATTCTAGATATTAAAAACTCTTTTTGTGGTATAACTTCTGAACTAATCTTTACCTCCACATTGGAAGTCAATCATTATCATCTCTAACTAATATTTTCATACAATTTTTATAATTATATTATTTCATTATCCAATATTATATTTTTTTAATATATAATTTATTTAAATCTGATCATATTATTTCTTTAATATTAATAATTTATTCTTATGTGATATTTGAAATCTTATTTTTAAAGTGTTATTCTTTGTTGATTGAGAACCATGCAACATCTTCTCTAATTATTTTAAGGTGACATATTATATATTAATCAATTAATTGCTTTAATAAAATTCATGTTATATTTAATAAATATCAATGTAATTATTAACAGTGAAATAAATTTTAAATAAGATTGATATTAGATGTCTTTTCGATTTATCAATGTATGATTTTAATAAAACAACATATCAATTATTAAGTTATATATAAAATTTCGGGATGTCATTGTAATCTCACTTGCAAGAAATATATATTATACAAACTTCATTTCATAAATAAATTACATACTTATATTAAATAAATGTTACAATTGCATAGCCAACTAATTAACTAAATGAAATAAATTAACGTAAATTTTATTATTTAATATGAATTAACCTATAGATTATGATAATTATCAACTAATATGAGATTTAATTTCATAGTTTATTATAAATTAGATAGAAATTAAGGTAATTGTCAATTAGCATCAGTTTAATTCCACGATTTATATCAAATATTAAGGTAATTTTCAATAGAAAGTGCTGGTGTAAAGACTGAGAATAAGATCATACTTAATTCTTTTAAACTATGCAATGGAATTGCAACGAATTAACGAAGAAATCGACCGCACCACAGACCCGAGGGCTGAAGACAACGAACATAACGACTACGTTTTAACGATATCTCAGTTGCCAAACGGGTCCTCAACTGACGCACAAGATTGGGGGTGGTGGCTCTATAAATACCCCTTGAAAGCGGGTTAATGATTTGTTTTGGATCTGTGCAAGCTCTCGTTCGTTAAATCCCGCCTCACACTCTCAAAATCCGTTTGCTTTTTGAACTGATTTCGAATCGCAGTTTAGCGCTACCGTGTCTGTACTAACGAGGGAGGCGAACTTTGTGTGCGGATTAAAACCTTAGTCTTGATTTCTTGAACCCCAGCGATCAGATCTAGACCTAGGGTTTGGTTTTATTTGATACGAATCGAGTCGTGGTGGTTATTAGCGATGTCCCGGTGCTTCCCGTACCCTCCTCCTGGGTGCGAGAAGATCGGTGTCCGCGACCAGGCACTGATTGATTCGATCAAGGTTTGTTTGGGGACTTAATTGCTCAGCTAGGTCCTTTTTGCTTTGTGATT
Organism: Erythroxylum minutifolium; assembly: GCA_027123815.1. Classification (NCBI taxonomy): domain Eukaryota; kingdom Viridiplantae; phylum Streptophyta; class Magnoliopsida; order Malpighiales; family Erythroxylaceae; genus Erythroxylum; species Erythroxylum minutifolium. The sequence goes on along the minus strand of JAOTJB010000210.1, from coordinate 10,165,572 downwards.
GGTGTGTCTCCTTCTGCTTCGATTTTGCATAGTTTGCTTGCCTAATCTATGACTGAGAAGAGAGAATGGCATAATACAACGGGAAGGGGGGAGCAGAGCAAGAAGAATAATTCTGTATCTTCTTTGAGAAAGACACTAGTTCGTCTTCTAATGTATATTTGTAGTCTGGGGATTCCCTGACCTTTGTGTGCATTCCTTTCATTACCAACGTGCTTGTTAGAGTCGAGCCTAAGTTTGTTACTATCATTTACGAGTTAAAAAAAAGCAATTTGGGCGTAGATTCCCACCGATTCCCCAAGAAATGTAAAAGAAAGAGTTGGAGAGGATTGTATAGTCCCTTTGCTTTTATCTTTTACCTTATCTTTACAATCGTTGGAATAAGGATAGTCCTGCCGTGCAACTGCATGAAACGTGCATGTATCACCTAGATGGATGCTGTTTGGTTTTATCTGGGCTAAGGATACTTGAGTTTCTGTGTCATGATTACTTGCCATATCTGACCTTTCAGTTTTGGGTGTGACTTTTAATGATCAGGAAGAAAACCCTCATCTTTTGAACATGAGCATTTTTAATGCATTTGCCATCTCTCGAATTGAGTACGGAGAAATACACGTTAATTGGTCTTTTTTCTCTTGCCAAGTAATACAGGTGTTCAGGATCAGGTAACTAATTCAATAAGACATACCCTTTGGCCAGGATATCAAGAGTTTCATATGAACGCTGTTTCCTCATCTAAAACATTGTTACCCAAAAAATTCGAGTACAAGATTATGAATTTGTAATTCTTCTGGTTTATGGTTACTTGTGGATTATATCTTACAATATGTATGGATGATACCATATGTAGAGAAACCTTGATCCTACCAATCTATTCCTTGAAAAATTAAAAAAAGAAAATATTTTAAATATGTGATTGTTGAGTCCTTGAAGCTGTCTGTGTCACTATCTTAAAACATACTGCGTATGTGCCAAGAGAGCGGTGGTTTTGTGCTTCAAATTCTTGCTGTTAGCAATCTACTAATGTCATCTCTCTACACAAATTGAGCCTGATCTTTGTTGAGATTAAATCAACTGTATTCTGTGTTTATATTCCTCAGAATTGTGCTTTTGCTAGATTGCTCGTGTTCCTATCCTTATGTGTTGTAGTTATTTGCATCTCTAGAGAAAAGACGAGAAGGCCAGGAGAGAAAGGAAAAAGGAGAAGAAAAGACAGAGAAAAGAAAAGAAGGCTCGGGAAAATGGAGAAGTTGAAAATAAAAAGCATGGTCACAAGAAAAGGCATAGGGACAAGCGGAGTCAACAAGATCAGAAAGGAGGAGAATTCCAAAAGATTAGAGAAAGTGAAGCAGAACATTCTGAGAAGAGTAGCCTTACTGAGGAATATGGAAATCCAATTGGTTCTCATAACTCTTTCTGTTGCAGCCTTGAAAGCAACAAAAAACAAAAGCAGCGCTTGCCTACAGACAGTGTGCATAATACTGGTGAGTGTGATTTTGTCTGTTCCTTTTACAGAGGGCGCTGTTTCCTTATTGGGTTTGTTCACGTCAGTGAGCCTTGATATTATCTCTTTGCATTGTTATTATTAATGTGAAGGAAGCAATATACGGATCTGGCTGCCTTTCCAAAGGCATAGAGATCCAGAAGTGCTACCTTGCAAGGAACAGCCTTGTTCTGCCTCTTGGAGGGCTCATGATGCTGCAGTCCAGTGTGTAGATGAACCTGTTTTTATACCATGTAGAGAGCAGGGAGAGTTTCCCTGTTCAGATTCCAGTAGTACAGGTCTGGAATCAGCTGCAAGGTTTGGGAAAGAAAAGCTCTTTCTCTCTTCTGAACATTCGAATGCAAAACAAGAGGATTCAACCTTGCAGTCAAGCTTATGCAGCCGTTGTTCTCCTTCTTCCGCAAATTACTTCAAAAATCTAATCGAGGATTGGGTTGCACCTGACATGCATTGTGAGTGCACTGACTTGGATGATCAGGAGTGGTTTGTTCGTACCTGGCCGACTCACAATCAAAACTTCAGGTCTGAAGCATGTGAAGTTGACAGTGTTGGTTCAGGTCAAGGCGAGGAGAATTATTTTCCACATGGTTGTTACTTACCCGAAGTGGATATGTATGCCTTACCATATGCGTTGCCATTCTGAGTTCATCTGTGCAAGTAGCCAATATCAAGTTGCCTCGACACTGAAACTGTGGAATCTTAGTCGCTGGCAGTGGAGGTGTTTCTGCATTCAATTTGTTCGGGGTTTAATTTGTAGTCGAGATTAGTTAGTAGGAAGTAGGAAAGATGAGATTAGGTATTCATGTCTGTAGGAATACGAAAGCTCCAAATATTTTCTTCTTCACTAATATAATATCTGGAAGTTTTCAGAATTTAATTGGAGGATTTCCTTACCCCGTTATGCTCTTTGTTGACGCATTAATTTAACATAAAGAATCATTCTTTTCCTTAGTAACCATTTTCCATCCGTGCTCTTAAACTGTAAGCAACAAGCTACTAGGCAAAGGTGGTGTGATGTTGACAAGAAGGAACCGTCAAAGATACAACTGGACAATTATCAAGAATCTAAAAAAGAAACTTGCAATTGACTTGGAGCAAAGGGAAAAAAATGTAAAAAACTTCAACGATGTTTCCTATCCATGTTCTGTTGGTGAAAAAATAAAACTAGTTCAAGTTGACGTGGCAATTTGCTATTGTTTGTTTGACCCAAAACAAGAAGAAGAAGAAGGTAATAGTAGAGTCCAGTGCCAAATGGTAGACCGCTTCGTAGACGATTACGTGGATCCAAAGTGGGGTGAGTTGTGTTTGGGTGGTAGGACTGAACAGGCAGTTGAGGTTCGCAGGCAGGGCACAAGTCAAAACTCAAGCTTCGTCCGATACAATTAAAGATCTCTCGGAACAAAAGTGAGATAAGAGAAAAGAGAGAAAATGATCGCCGATGGCGTGGAAGACGAGGAGAAGTGGCTGGCCGCTGGGATCACCGGCCTTCAACAGAACGCCTTCTACATGCATCGAGCTCTGGTAACCCTATTTCCTATTTACTTGCTTTTCTTGGAGGAATGCAAAATGACTTTGTCAAACCCTAAAAATTTTGCACAGGACTCCAACAATCTCAGAGATGCTTTGAAGTATTCGGCGCAAATGCTCTCCGAGCTTCGAACTTCGAAGCTTTCTCCTCACAAATACTATGAACTCTGTGAGTTTCTGTGCGAGATCTAATTTGCAGATTGAGTCTTGGTTTCCCTTTCTATATATATTTTTACTTCCCAACTCCAGAATAGTTATTTTCAAAGATGGAGGATGGTGAATTGTGTTTTGATGCGGCAGATATGCGATCATTTGATGAATTGAGAAAACTGGAGATGTTCTTTAAGGAAGAGGCGCGTCGTGGCTGCTCAATTGTGGAGCTTTACGAACTTGTGCAACATGCGGGCAACATATTACCTAGATTGTACGTGCCTATCTTTTTTCTTCAGTAATTTTTTGTTCCTTAGTTGTGTTTCTGTGTTGTTTCTGTGGCTTGTTGGTTTTTCCTTTCTGGTACGGAGGAGGAAAGTTTGGTTTTGTACAGTCTATTTGCGTCATCTGGATTGTGGTAAGAGGGCAAGCTATGGCTCATTAACGAGTTGTCTTTTAAAGATGATTTTATTGTTGTTGGGTCTTCCTATAGATGTTTACCAAATAGGGAACTTGTCAAGATATGTAAAAGTGTTGAAAGTTTTAACCCATTTTTATACTTTTATTTGTTAACTGATGTGTCTTGTTGATTTAATTGGATACAGAAAGGTTCTACTACTAAGTTGTGATACATTTCACCATGTGATGCACTTCATCTTGATCGAGCATTACTTTGCTTGAATTTGTTGAAGTATCAAATGTGGTATTTTTTAATTCTTTCATTTTATGTTCTGGTTGTTTGAAGTAAACCACAAATGTTGCTGGTTTTTTTGTCTGTGACATTTTACAGTGATCGTATTGTTTTCTCTTGACACAAGTCAGTTAATATGACAGTTTGAATACAGAGCTTCTTACCTCTAACCTTTACGATATTTTTAATTGATTTTGTCTATTTTCAATACAGTATGGGCTTTTTCTACTGTTTTCTCATCAATTCTGTTGCAGGTATCTCCTTTGTACTGTAGGTTCTGTGTATATCAAATCTAAAGAAGCTCCAGCTAAAGATGTGCTTAAGGATCTTGTGGAAATGTGCCGTGGCATTCAGCATCCTGTACGTGGGCTTTTCTTGAGGAGTTATCTTTCACAAGTCAGTAGGGATAAATTGCCTGATATTGGTTCTGAGTTTGAAGGGTAAGAATGTTTGATGTTGTACCTTCAATTTATATGATGGGCAAAAGGAATTACTTTTTGTTGTTACTGGAAACTATGCTTACATGACATAGTATTGGCGAAGATGGTTGGTCTTGGCCATCTTCACTAAGTTCAGGTCATTTTGTAACATGAAGCATATCTGATAATTTAATGTGGCAAGGTATATATGTCAAGCCATCTACATGGTTGTATTCAGCTGAGATATAGCCAGAAAGTCAAAATGCATTAGTCTTCATTGCATGTAAAACATGTCCTTGGTTAATGTGATCGAATGATCGAGTCATATAGATATTTGCTTTAGTTTCTTGTCTGTATTCCAGTTGGTTTGTGTATCTGAAACTGGTTAATAGTTGGTGCATGAACTTATGTAGGGATGCTGACACAGTCATTGATGCTGTTGACTTTGTTCTACAAAATTTCACTGAAATGAACAAACTGTGGGTGCGGATGCAACATCAGGTTGGTTGAATATCTATGGCTACCTGCTCTCATGTTTGACATGCATTTGCTTGCATGTCATAAAGGTAAAATATATCATGAAGGCATGATTTCTGGTCATGCAGGTCATATACTGCTTGTGAATCATTCATACTCTTAGCTGAGCCTGTGTTGAGGATTGCTGTTGGGCTTTATGGTCTGCAGGGACCTGCCCGGGAGAAGGAGAAACGGGAGAAAGAAAGAAGTGAGCTGCGTGATCTTGTAATACCGAAAACCTGTAAATGGTTGATTTGTTGCAATAAGACTATACGATTATGCATGGTAGTCAAAAAGGGGCTTAGCATATGTCCGTTTGTTGTTAGGTTGGCAAGAACTTGCATGTCCTCAGTCAGATAGAAGGTGTTGATCTTGATCTCTACAGAGATACTGTACTTCCTAGAGTACTTGAACAGGTATATTATAGAATGTGTCAGTAGATTGTGTTTGAAGTTTATAATACTTCAAGTGATGCGCTAACATCAGACAACCAAATTCTGCACTCCATTTATTTTGACAGGTTGTCAATTGTAAAGATGAGATTGCTCAATTCTATTTGATGGATTGCATCATTCAAGTCTTTCCTGATGAGTATCACTTGCAAACTCTTGAAATATTGTTGGGTGCATGCCCTCAGCTGCAGGTACATGCCTGGGACCACTTGCTACCTGATTTTTCACTTAATTGGTTGACAATGACTTTTTGGGTATTATTGACAATGACACTTTCAATAGTTGTTCTTCCATGTTATTGATCTGCTGTATTTGGTAAATGCAGCAAGTCACTTGCTTATTTTTCTCTTGGTACATCTTTCGTCTTTGTGTTTCAGCCATCCGTAGACATCAAGACCGTTCTCTCCAGGTTAATGGAGAGGCTTTCAAACTATGCAGCTTCAAGCACAGATGTTTTACCAGAATTCTTGCAAGTAGAGGCATTTTCCAAATTAAACAATGCTATAGGAAAGGTAGGTATAATCTATGCAAAAGCCACGATGTTGGAAAATAGAGGAGGAAGAAATTAAAGTTTGGCAATTAAATTCCTTCTGTGAGAAAATGAGAATTCTTCAAAAGGAATAAAATATTAAAAAGTCGTCTTTGTTATCATTGCTAATTTGTCTTTATATCTTGGTAACCTTGCTTCCTCAGCAGCTAAAGATAGACTTCTTCCTTTACATGGAAAGCTAATTCTATTTCAGTTAATTACATTGTGACAGCTATCAACTTTCAAAAGAAAGTATTGAGTTTCAATTGTATTCTTATGTCATGATGTCAGTATGCTTGTATCATGATATTACTTGTCCTATCCATAAAGCTGCTGAAAATAAATTATCCATGTCTTGATACAGGTTATAGAAGCACAGGTTGATATGCCCATTTTTGGAGCTGTAACTTTGTATTCTTCTCTTCTCACATTTACTCTTCATGTTCATCCTGATCGTCTGGATTATGCAGATCAAGTTTTGGTATGCGTCGCTTGATTTACTGATTTTATGTTTACCTTTGACCTTTATATTTACCTCATACTTCCAGTTATTCCAAGAAGCTTTAATAACAATATGTTTCTTATCTTGATATTCAAGTGTGATTTAATCGTTCTTGTTTCTGGATTGATCATCAGGGAGCATGTGTTAAGAAACTATCTGGCCATGGGAAGCTTGAAGACAGTAGAGCCACAAAACAAATAGTTGCACTTTTGAGTGCCCCCTTGGAGAAATATAATGATATAGTCACTGCATTAAAACTTTCAAACTATCCTCGTGTTATGGAGTACCTTGATACTGAAACAAATAAAGTCATGGCAACTGTCATAATACAAAGTATTATGAAAAACAACACACGTATTCCTACTGCTGACAAGGTTTATATCTCTCCATGGCGATAAATATTTTCAGATACTGTCTTAATGATCATACTTGGTTCTTATTTGTTATATCTTGTAGGTTGATTCACTGTTTGAATTAATGAAAGGGCTTATCAAGGATTTGGATGACACTCATGAAGAGGTTGGTTAGGGTTGGTTGCATTTTACATTGATCACTTATAGCTTTTATGTATGAAAGAAGAAAGTAATCTTTTGAGTCCTTTAATATGCTTTTGGAAATTTAGCATGAAATGCTTTATTTCTTGTTTTATTTCTTTGCCTTTCTTTCTTAAGTATCCATTCCCCCTTTCCCTTATACTATTAGGTTGATGAAGAAGATTTTAATGAGGAGCAGAATTCTGTTGCACGCCTCATCCAGATGCTATCAAATGAGGATCCAGAGGAAATGTATAAGGTATTTGGTTTTAGAAAAATCTGCATCTCTGTAATTTCCAAGATAAATTCTACCCATTCCACTGTTAATTTATAATTTGTGAAACTAATCCTTAACTTTTTTCTTTTATTTTCTTCAGAGCTACTATCATGTTCTATGTACTTGCTTAAAAATGAGTTTAGCTGTTACATAAAATTGATTCGCTGCCTGATTTTATAGTTCAAGACCATTCACTTTCTTGCACTATTGCAGATCATATGTGATGTGAGGAAGCATATTATGACCGGAGGACAAAGGCGTCTACCCTTCACTGTTCCTCCCCTTGTATTTTCTGCGCTTAAGGTTGGTTATGCCTAACTCTAACAATAAAGTTACCTAACTGGCATAGCTACTCTTAAGAGTAAGAATGCTGGTTTGCATAATGGCCCACAATTCTGTAAATCATGACATTGATCTTGGACATGTTACAAAGAGCACAATTTTGTCCGCTTTTACTTTTATAACTTGTACCGGTTCTTGGCCAACTCCTTTTGTGACTGATGCACTAAAAGAGAATATGAAATTCTTTTCTGATTGAATTATCTTGCTGGCATTTTATTTGTGATGCCCAGTTGGTTAGGCGGTTGCAAGCCCAAGATGAAAACCCTTTTGGGGATGAGACGTCAACTACACCAAAGAAAATCTTTCAGCTTCTAAACCAGGTACAGACTTGGTTTCTGTCTTTCATTAAGATGTCTTGGTGAGCTAATTTCATGATGCCGTTAACGATCTGAACTGCTCTGTCCAGACTATTGAGTCACTGTCAGCAGTCCCATCGCCTGAGCTTGCATTACGGTTGTACTTGCAATGTGCTGAGGTATACAAAGGACACTTTTTGTGTTAATATCCATAGGATGATTTGGAGAAGTCACACTTTCCTGTTTGATTTAGTCTTTCATGCTTCCAATCAGGCTGCTAATGACTGTGACTTGGAACCTGTTGCATATGAATTTTTTACCCAAGCATATATTCTGTATGAAGAGGAAGTTTCGGTAAGTGATAAATTGCTGAATAATGCCTTTATTATGGTTAACTGAGTTGCTAGTCATTTAAAGTTGTGAGTTTAACGATATACCTTTCTGTTTTTATCTTTCATAATAGGATTCTAGGGCACAGGTGACTGCTCTTCATTTAATAATAGGGACACTTCAGAGGATGCATGTCTTTGGTGTTGAAAACAGGGATACCTTAACTCACAAGGCGACTGGGGTAACCATAGTAGCAATGGAGTTTCATTTTAACTTTAATGCATACCGGCTAGATTTTTACTATGGTTCTGATACAAAGCTTTACTTATTCAGTATTCTGCCAAGCTTTTAAAGAAGCCTGATCAGTGTAGAGCTGTTTATGGGTGTGCACATCTGTTCTGGGTTGACGATCAAGATAACTTGAAAGATGGAGAGAGGTGGGCCTTGTGCTTCAATATTATTATAAACCAAGCATATTACAACATTCAGTCCTTATCTTTTGCCTTTCGTATTCCCCTTGATGGAGGGGGACTGGCCTGTGATCCTAGAGCAATTCTACAAACATTTAGAATTTAGGTTGCGGGTTCCATGATAATTCTCCATTTGTTGACTAACACTCCATTAACATTTTTTTATTCTGAGCCAGGGTTTTGATTTGCCTCAAGCGTGCTTTAAGAATTGCAAATGCTGCCCAACAAATGTCAAATGCTGCACGAGGCAGCACCGGATCAGTGACGTTGTTTGTTGAGATCTTGAACAAGTAACAAGCTGCTCTTTGATGCTAATTGCTTTGTTTAAAACTTTTTAAGATGGAAACTTATAACTTTTTATTTCATTGAAGGTACCTTTATTTCTTTGAGAAGGGTAACACTCATATCACGGTAGCTGCAATTCAAAGCCTAATTGAATTGATTTTGACCGAGATGCAAAGTGACTCTAGTACTCCAGATCCAGCTACTGATGCATTCTTAGCTAGCACTAAGCGTTACATTCAGTTCCAGAAACAGAAAGGCGGTTCCGTTGGTGAAAAATATGAACCCATCAAAGTGTGATAGACTGAAGGGCAAGTATGTTTTTGCATTACTGGTTCAAAGCGTAAGACTTTTGGGGAGTTTAAAGTATATTTTGCCTGTGTTACTGGTGGTCGAAGAAGCTTGGTGCATGGCGGTGCAAAGCAGTGTTAATACAGCACACAAGCTGATTTGGGTCATTATCACACTTTACCAACTCATATTGATGGTTAAGGAAATTGATTGTTAAGTACTCTGTTTTTCTGTTTAGGCTTTGATAAATGATGTCATGGCTGGCCATCTCGAGCTGAGTTGTATGATTTAACTGTTTACAATATAACATGAAGCATTTGACCAAAGCTTTCCATATTAAGAATTGGCTTATCATGCCAAACTGCAATACGTAAGATTGTTTTGAAGCTATTACTTGCTCACGACCTGAAGACTTTTGTGTCGTCAGTAAGATTATGGTGAAAGAACTATGGTTAGATAAACCTTGCTTTGACTGCCAAATTGCCAATTTAGACATGCATTGTTTTTACGGCTCAATCCGATGCAGTGCATTTAGATGAACATCGTTCTTACTGATAAAAGTCACATTTGGGACCTGACCTCTGTCTCTGTGGTTGTCACTGATGATTTTCTTTCAATGGAACAACAACAGACGAAAACCATATTATTTCACCATGATTTGCCAAATGAAAACTTCACTTTGTACGTATTTATATATTAATGTTCAGAAACATCTCTACTCGGCAATTACTTAGCTTGTGTAGTCGTTAAAGAGGCAGGCAGTTATTTTTCAAAGGGATGATATTGAGTCTGAGTCAATTAATATTAAGATCTGAGCTTCAGCTTGGCTTGCGACCAAAGGGAACTTGAAGTATGATCAGGCATAAGGGGTAGTTCCGATGTCTTACTATGAATTATATTTAAATTATTTAATTTATTTTTTAAATTTATACTTTCAGCTTATAATTAAAAGGATTGCATTTAAGGGCTGAGGCCAAAGTACAAACTTCTAATGATATTAGTTTCTCACCGTAAATTTTTTATACTTTGGAGATTATATTATATTGTTTCAGAATTTTATGAAAGTGTTTTAATCATTTTCTTGAAATATTTATTTGTGGGCAGTACAACTTCATAGACCATTTGAGCTCTGCCTTTTCTCCTTCCATTTCTTTTCCCACCCACGTCTCATCTTAGTCATTTAGTTGCTGAACACAACACACAGGCTTTAATGTGGCAAAACGCCTACTGCATTTCAAAGCGCATTTATTCGGAATACTTGACCTAAAATGGAAAGCTCTTGATGCCATAGGTAATAAGTTGACTACGACTGTGCTACTCCAGACTACGCCATGATTGAAACCAATCCGCAAGGAAGCAAGCATTGAAGCCCTTGTACCAATTCTAAATACTAAGGTGGCGATGAACTTAGCGCAAGAATATCTATGGAGATTATTTATTTCTGAGGTATGATTTTTCTTGTTTGAAATGTGTGTGCCCCGTTTAGACTGTAAATTAAATCGAGCGTGACACCACTTAAATTGAGTGCTTGCATAACGCTTCTACTCACACAAGCATTGATTAATTCGATGTGCTTCACCATAAGAAGTGGAAGTGGTGAGTGAGTTTTGAGGGATAAAGTTCTTACCAATAATTGCATTTAATAAAGATCTGTATAAACTGTTACGAAGAATTAAGTCACAAATCCTTGGTTCTCAAATTAGGTACTCATTTCTTGTCTCAAAACAAAATAGAGTTTAAAAATTAGTAATAACTAATGACCAAAATGAGAAAGACAAATAGATACAAATGACACATACCAGTGAATAGTGATCTTCAACAGAAACATACATACAAGCAAAGTGCTATTGAGTTCCATTTGCTATCGAGAAGCCGAACTGATTCGGATATGGAAAACTAGTTTTCTTATTACATAAGTGGTTAGAATGGCAACGCGAGTTCTCACCATATAATTCAGCAATATTTATTATAAGTGGCGCAGAATGGTTATATTTTATGTACGTGAAATTCATTAGCATCAAATTCACTTCTATGATCAATAACCAGTCAAGAAAACACCTATAATTGTCTCAGAGGGCAAGAAAGGCACCTGCTGCCCACTCTCGTAAAGGGCAAAAGACACAAACCGTATCGTTCTCTCTTGCTCCTGAAAATGACTAACCTCTCTTTATATATATACATATATATAATAAGGGATTTCCCTACAAAACGGACCCGTTTGGTTCCAGTCTTTGAGAGTGACATGAGTGCCTGTAGGTTTTCATCTTCTAATTTGTGTTAGTGACTTGTAACAAGTGGGGTTTTAGTTATAGAAGAGAACCATTAATCTTAGAGACAATGTCTGGTTTGGGGTAGTAAAGAAATTTAAAGAACTAAAATAAGAATATTTGTTTATGTGATTTGATTTATTTTTAAAAATAACTTTAATATTACAAAGTTTAGAATAATATACCTTATGTTAAGCCCTTTTTATTATTTTAATAAAAATTATCACATAATTAATTGTTATAAATGCTTTCAAGTACAAAATAGTTAATTATGTAACATACAAATAATTTTGAATACAAATAGTTAACTATGTAATAATTTATATAAAAAGTTTGCTTAATGTATTTTTATTTTTAATAGTAAATAATTTTCTTAATAATCCAGCATAATAAGAATATATTTTGAAATAAATAAGACCACTAAAATTATCTATAAATGTGATCTAAATTGATTTTCCTTTTGTTGTTATGTCCCTTGTTGCATTTCATGGCACTCGTAATTACAGCTATATGTAATTTCTAGCTTGAGTAGATATTAATTTTAACTTAAATGGTAATCTAAGTTATTCACTAAAAGAACTAATCTTGAATAATGATGACAATAACATAGAGAGTATAAATGATTTTAGGTAAATAACTTAGAATAGTTAATAACTTGGAATATAATTTACTCTATTTTCTCCTAAGTATGTTAATTTCTTGTTTTTTTAAAATTAGTGTTATCTATATTAAAAATTTGCTCTTTGTTTTTTCATTTTTAATATAGGATATTAAATTTTACTCTTTTTGTTCCCTCTGTCACATATGTAATACTATAGATATATCTTTTAGGTATATTGTAAAGCTATTGATGTTCTATCATGCCTGCATGCTTCTTTGAATTACATACGAGTGCTTTTGTTCTTGTTTTAGTTGAATTGTGTTATAATTGGTTTATATTATGTTGCCTAAAAAGCATTTGTCTAGAAGTGAAAAAGGAAAAAAAAAAGAAGAAAACAAGTAGAACAACTAATAGAATGCTAAAAAGGAGCAATTATAAGTAATGAGATTCATATTCATGAAGATATTAATAGTTTGAGTGAGCATGATCATGTACCAAATGCATCCACCCAAAATTAAGGGAAGATAAGCAACTAATCCTTACATTGGATATTTATGATCTTAGAAATTACGATAACTTGATAGTAAAGTAAGGGACATTTTAGTTACTAAAGGGTTTGTAAGATAATTGAATATTGAGTTTACTTTAGACAATAGCTCTCAACATTTTTCATATTCCTATTATTTTGGAAAATTGAGTAATGGAGAGATTAGCGATAAAAAATGATTTGTTTACTCTAAACATATAGATAAAGTATATTGTTTTTATCGTAAGTTGTTTA
>JAOTJB010000210.1:10036015-10063890 GCA_027123815.1 Erythroxylum minutifolium | reverse complement strand
TTAAAGCAATAATAATAATAATAATAATAATAATAATAATAATAATAATAATAATAATAATAATAATAATAAGAATATTAAGGACAAGGATATTTTGGTCTTTTTGTTCGTTATTCCTTTCATATTCCAAATTTATATTTTCAAACCAAACACAAGCATAAAAATTCTTCATCTATTCCATTCCTTCAACCAAACAAAGTAATACATATTCTACTCTATTCCTCATCATTTCTATTCCTAAAGAATAACTATTCTATTCCTTCTCTATTCCATTCTTTAAACCAAACAGCCTGTGAAAGTGTTGCCATGGGCAGTCTCCGTTGATCTAAAACATCCATTCGTCAGGAGATTTCGTTTGATTTCTATAAAACTATTTGTTAGTCAAATAAATTATAATGTTATTAAATCAGGATTAATTGCACAAAATTATGCAAAGTATTTGAACAACTTATTTATATATAATTTCTTCATTTACTTACAATTTTATACATAAAACTTTTCTTATGCATATCTAACAAAGAATAATACATAAAACTCTTCTGAGAGTAATATGCTTTCTCATTAACATAGTACTCTTTAATTAATCTTTCTATTATTATTATTATTATTATTATTATTATTATTATTATTATGTTCTCAATAACTAATTTATTTGCACATATTATAAACTTTTGAAGTTGTTCCAACGCTGCTTATAAGAGCCAAGAAAGAGGTCTTGGCCCAAGACCTCTTTAGTGACCAACGACGAAAATTTCAAGCCAAACAGAGGACACATGCGTCCTCACCCTCACGCGCACTTCCAAGTTCTACTATTCTGAGTTATGAAATTTGTTTCTAGTTATTGGTCCAATTGCTCAACAAGCTAGTTTAGTCATTTCTAGTTTCATTCTTAATTAGTTTCAAGGGTTTTCAGGTGTGTGAGGTGCTATTTTAGGGTTTATTTTTCTTAATTTAGGTGGTTTTATACCTATTTTGCATAAATATAGCAAAAAATTTGAGTCTGTTTCGGTTTAAAGTTAATATGTTAAACTCATATTAATAGAGTTTTAAATTGAATTTAGATTTTTTAAAAGTTTTTTTAGGTTTCAAATGGGATGGGGCTCAGGATTCGAGCTTTATGGTCCAGTCTAGCCTGAAATCCAACTATATGTAAAAAGAAATCTTATGTTTATAATTTCACTTATTATTCTTTGTCGCTCCTTCCTCTCATTTTTGCCACTTCTCCTTTTCTATCATTCCTTCTAGTTAACTTTCTCCTTCACTTTTCATCTCTTCGTCACCTACTCTATTTTTTATTCCTCCATCTCTATTCTTTCTTTTTTGTTTCACTTTATCTCTCCTTTATATCAATTTTTCCTCAATTACTTTAAAAATCACTACTAGTTCACTTGCTACTAAGCTCCTCCAGCTCCAACAAACAACATTCATAAGCATATTGGTTGATTTTGCCAAAAAAATTGTTGATATCTAATGGTGAAAACTTTGGATCTTTAGTGAGGGAGAGGGGTATATTGTCAACGATACGCACAGATCAAAAATGGATCGAGTTGGACCAGATTGAGTTTAACTGGATTAGGAGTTGAGGGTGGTTGGAGTTTAGGCTTGGACAGCTTTAGGCACAGCCTGACTCGACGTATTATCGACCTTGGTTTTGCACTTTTAGATATTTATACTAATATGGATAAATGCAAAATTATAAAAACTAACACTACATTATTTTATGGAAATAACTATGTGTTGTGGCTTTAAGAAATGTCTAGTTTTTTGCGAGCTATAAGCTATAAGCTATAACATTATGTTAAAGATGATTTCGTTGAACTCACTAAGAAGCAAGGAGAAAATTTTGAGAAATTTAAGTAGCAATTAGAAGAATGATATTATAAAAACCATCAAATTCTCACATTGATGCATAACATATGTGAGCTAACAATTAAATGACACTTTGATCTTTTTGGAACTACCAAAAAAGTTTGTGATATGCTTGCTTGTGATATGCTTGCCAAAGTTACTTAAGCAACTATATTACCTAAAACAAGAAGTTAAATAATTTTTACATCATTTTACTTAAGATCAACTTATTGCCTCTAAAGCAAAATAATGTTAGCTCAAGGTTTGTTATTAATGATTTTGATGATAATTCTATAATATTTCAAAATTCAAATTGGATTTATTTCCTTGTATAGGTAACGATATAATTCTTAAAAGAAAATGATATCACAAGATAAATACTTCCTTTCTTATAGGAACCTTTTTAATGACCTTACTTTATTAAAAATGATTCCATAACGTCCGAAAGGATCTTACTAATTCGAACAATTAGCTTCAATATTCTTTTCAAAATTTTTCTATTAATGTCTGAATATTGGAAGATTCCAACAGGGATGATATCAAAGATACAAAGTCAACTCAGAATTAAAGTGAAGCAATAACTAGTTAAAGAAAATGTCTACTTAAGGAAGAGCCACTATATTTTGTGAAACATACACAGATTTACGAAATACTTCAGTAGCATAAATATTCTTGAAAGTCATATCTATATCAAATTCCTTGTGCTTTAGAAAGTGAAATCACTTTATTGTGAGAGACTGTTAAACCCTTTATACATTTTTTGTTGAGAGCTTGTAGAAACTTGTTAAACACTATAAGTGTCGAAGGTTGAGAACTTTGAAAGATATGTACTGTGAGCTTGAAGAGGCTCGTGAAAATTTACTACTTGGAGTTTTATAGTGAAATACTCAAGTTGAATACTTGGGGACTGGACGTAGGCCTCGTTATAAGCCAAACTAGTATAAATCAACTGTGATACTCTCTCTCTCCCTTAACTTTTAAATTTTGCATTACAGTGTATGTGTTTGATTTACAAGAGACTCCTTCACTTTTGGAATAGGCTTCTTTGTGTGTTTAATTTACAAGAGGCTTCTTCACTTTTGGAATAGGCTTCTTCTGTTTTAATATTGCAAGAGGTGTTTTTCGTTAACAGGCTCCTTTCGTTGTTAATGGTAACAAACTCTTTTCATTTTTTTTAAAAGGCTCCTTTTGTTTTTAAAAAGTTAACAAGCTCCTTTCATTTTTTAGCAGCTCCTTCTATTTATAGACTTTTTTGTTGAAATTTAGCAGTTCCTTTACATGAATTGATAGTAACTTAAAATTTTTTAAGTCACACACAATTCAGCCCCTCTTACGTGTGTTTGCTTTATCATTTGGTATCAGAGCGAGGGTTCACATGTATTGTGTTTTACAACACGTGATAAATCATGACAAACAATTTGAGAAGCTTTAAAGGACAATCTATCTTAAAGCCTTCTTATTTTAATGGAAAAACTATTCTTATTGGAAAGAGAAAATGACCATTTATCTTCAATCTATAGATATCAAAATCTGGCAAGTCATCAAAGTTAGAGCCACACCTCTTACTACTGATAACGTAGAAGTATGGATTAATGCTGATAGAAGAAACATACAGCTGAATGCTAAAGTAAGACATTATCTGATCGTCTGATCTGTGCAATATCTCCAGAAGAGTATGAAAAGATATCCTATTGTTTTACAACAAAGGAAATGTGGGACAAACTCCAAGTTATTTTTGAAGGAACAAATGAGGTGAAGAAATATAGAATAAGTCTTTTAGTGCATCGATATGAAACTATTAGCAAGAAATAGGGAGAAACTATAGAAGAATTCTTTGGACGTTTCAACAATGTCATCAAAGTCTTACCGTGTGTTTGGTTAGTGTCTTCACGCATGAAGACAGAGGACAAGGACAGAAGGGTGCTGTCCATGGATGTGTTTGGTTGATGTCCATAGCTGTCTTTGTTCTGTCTTCAACGCACAAAGACAGAAAATTTCTGTACCTCTCATCAACCAGGTACACGAATTTTTGTCTGAGGACAAACACAAATGCCGTTGTTTAATGTCCAAAATACCCTCTTTTTATCTGATGAAACCTAACCATTGTTTCGTCTACCTGTTGCGTTCGTTCTGCCGAAAACCTCATTGTCGTCTCCCTCACGCACCGCTCCTGCGTACCCACCACTGAAAGGTAATTGTTGTCTTCTGATTTTTATGTGCTGTTCAATTTTTGTGCCCTTCTCGTCCAACGTCTCCATTTCTATCGACGGTGTTGCTTTAACGTTTTCACGTTCAACAACAGAAGCAAGACTCCGAATCTCGTCGCTTCCCGTTCCAGAAGGTGCATCGACGTCGGGCAACGCTACCACAGTACGTAAAAACATACTCTGCCTACCTCAATTGCAGACCTTCTATCGTTTTTGGTTTACTATAATAACAGATTGCTATGGGATGATAAAGTTTGAGAATGGGGTTATGTTTGCGTTTTGTTTATGGTTTTAGATTGGGTGAGGGATTAGGATTTGTAGTTTGAATCTGAGTTAGTTGTTTATTGAATCTGATGTTACAACATATACGTGCTGTGGTGAAGTGTCTCTGTTCTTGTGGTAGGATTGATGATGCAGAACATATGCCATTGTTATGATTTTGTTTTCAATAACTGCAATCCCGCAACTTTCCCCAACTTATTAAATGAATTCAAGATATTTTCATCTTTCAATGTATGATTGCTAATAGTGCTTCAGTTAAAGAGGCTTTAACCTCAAATATCTCAAACTTCTTGCACTCTAAACTTAAATGTAACAGCTTATTCCAATTGGGGAAGATTACATCAAATGGAACTTCATTCACTTTCACCAATGATTCTTGCAGATAAACATGATCAGCATTCATGCTCCTGAGCATAGATTGATTTGGTTCTCTCAAGCATGCCTTAAAGCTTCTCTAATCCTGTAGCTAGCTATAAAGGGAAGAATAATCATTGTAGATACGATTAAAAGATTTATGAACATATCAAAAACTTGTGTATTTTGTAACAATGAAGTATAAGCGATTGAGCATCTCTTCTTTGGTTGTAATTTATCCTCTAATATTTGACATGTAATTATGTATATGTGTAACATGACAAGAACTCATTCAATGGTGTTGTTTAAAGTAAAAGGGGAAAGATGGAGATTGGATAGCTTTTAAATTAGCACCTAGTAGCATAATTTATGAGCTCTAAATGGAGAGGAATGAAGGGATTTTTTTGGCAGACTTTTTATGGAAACAAACCTTCTTAACACTATAATTCAATCCATCGGAGAGAATAGCCTATGGCCCAACTTAACTGGACTTGCGGCATAGCTATGGTGACAAACTGAAGATTACTGCACATGAGCTAGTATGAGAGATGACTAATGCATGAACGACACATGGTAACTTAAAATAATTTCCCTAGACAGTATGGTTGTTACAAAGTTCAGATATGAAGTCCAATTTTTAACTCATCAACAGGTGAAAATGTTCCTACAATACACTAAAAAAATGTTTTGGTTATTAGCAGAAGTACGACGTCTTGTTTAATTCAATCGTCTTTTTTTTTATACTGACTTTTTTAACTTCTTGATTAGTTCCTGATGTCCTTTTGACGGTTGGAATTCTTTACAGCCTATGACAGATGCATTTATACTAAATTATATATCTTTTTATTCAATATTATTATTATTATTGTTGTTATTGTTATTATTATTATAACAATATCATATTTCTAAAAAGGGACTCACAAATTTTTCAAAAATTATATTTTTTAATACTATTTCTCTTGGATGTTAATACTTTTTATAAACAAAATGTAAAAAGAAAGAACTTGTTTATAAAAAATAAAGGAAAAAGGTTACAGTGTTGAATAAGTAAAAAGATCATTTCTTTTCTTCCTTGGGTCTATATTACCTCCTAAAGTATGGTGACATCACATTTGTACTAATTAAAGTGAGCACTGGGAGAATGTCCATAGACCCCTAGCATTAAAAGTTGAGATTGGTGTTAAGGTAAGAGTATATTTTATCTTAAATAACTTTACATTTTAAAGAATATTAGGAAAAGATAACATTTGACTATTCCCATGTGGGACTTTGGGGCCCGCTTGGGGGGGAGAAGAAAGCAATTGAAATTGAGAGTTAAGACCCACAAAGTTGTTGAAGTGGGAGACAAGTTATCAAAACACCTTCGCCTTTGGAGTATTTAAGCTCCCAACAAGTCATTCCATAACCAAAAGCACGCTCTCGCTTACCTTTCCTATCTATTCCTTTTTTGAGGTTCAAAGGGTGAAACCGTTATCATCAACCCACGCCCCGAATCATTACCCCCACCTGATCTCGACCCTTTCTATCACTCATCAAATGTTTACCTTCTAAGGAAGACAAGCTTGAGCTTTTCTCCTGTTGCTCTGTAGTGCCATTCCTCGATTTCTTGGTATGCAACTAATTGTAAACAACAACGACAGCAACCTGGTCTTCCTAATTCTTATATCAACAACAAAAGACATGCTTGTCATTATTTAATTTGCTAAGATATTATGCCATTTCCTGTTGCTCTCAGAATATTCAACCAATAATTGTGGCACTGTTCACTCCTGAATCGACACGGCTGATCTGTTCTTCCCATTATCTATTGAGATATACTCATGCATCGTCTTTGAATCTAGAGAATCAATTTGTCTTCAGTTCAGAATTGTTGATATGACCATAAGCGTTACCATTATGCATGCTGGCATTTCCAGCTTACGATGAAATGATGAGAGAGACTTGCTCCTCCTAGAAAGTCTTTTACCATCAAATGCCAATTAACTTGTAACCTCTAAGGCCTGCATTATAAAGAAAGAAAAACAAAGTCTTCTCTTTACCCTTTTCAGTACTTCTTTGTCTTTAATCCTCCAAAGTTTCCTCCTCACCATAAATTTCCCCACCCACAACCCAAAGCTTTCCTTCTTGGCATCTCCATCCCTAAGCCATCCCGAAGCAGCTGATCACTGTAGAGCCTTCTTCCGCAGAAAACTACTCTTTCTTTTCTAATGAAACTGCCCCACAAAATTGTGAAGAACTATTCTACATCACTGATCAACTCCTTTTGAATCAATCTTCACATGGGCTCTATCTTCCGTCCTGCTTTAGTACTAATTCTTCTTTTGATGGTATCGGTGGGAATTGAACCTCAAGGGATCAAATCAGCTCGTCTTCTTGATCTCCTCATCAGAGACTACACCTTTAAGTCGTATGACATACACATCAAGACAGGAAGGATACATGCTGTACGTTTGCCGGCAAACTTCTCAGGGATCGTTGTAGATACAGCGAGGTTTCGATGCGGAAGTTTAAGAAGGTATGGAGCTCAGGTTAAGGAATTCCATCTCGGTATCGGAGTAACAGTACAGCCATGTGTAGAGAGACTGATGGTAATCAGACAAAACTTGGGATACAACTGGTCTTCTATATACTATGCCAACTACGATTTATCAGGATACCAACTTGTGTCACCTATTTTAGGCCTATTAGCTTACAATGTTGGTAGTGGTGTGAATTTTAGCAACTCTTTTGAGCTTGGGATTCATGCTGCAGAAAAACCAATAACCATAGACTTCAGAAATTCGCGTATTTCCGACATATCATCAGGAAACAAAACGCCACTCTGTGCCAGTTTTGAAAATGACGGTAAGGTGACATTAAAAGGCCTGGAATCGCCAAATATTTGTGTAACCACAAGGCATGGTCATTATGGCTTGGTGATTAAAATACCTCCTCCAATGGAGGTAGGAAAGAAAATCAGCTTGTGGAAAATAGTGGTCGGTACCTCAGTGGGGACCGTATTAGGTGCATCTCTATTGGGGTTGCTGCTGGTGGCCATGTTTGTCAAGGTGAAGAAGAAGGCTAAAATGGAGGAAATGGAGAGAAGGGCTTATGAAGAGGAAGCTCTGCAAGTCTCAATGGTTGGTCACATCAGGGCTCCTACGGCTTCTGTAACCCGGACAATGCCTATGATTGAGCACGAGTACATACCTTACCCTTCCTGATCATTAGATGTTCACTTCTGTCACAAACATTATTCTTTCTGTATTAGTAGTTGAAAGTAACAAGAATTTGTTTTGAGCTGAAGCATAAATTCAACCGAATTCTTCTGAGTTTTTGTATTGGAACTGGGAAAGAACTGTATTTCGCTAGTACTATATCTTTATTCTTTTCTTTTTCTCTTTAAAGCCCATTATTTGTTCTGGCTTCTTTTCATCATTTCGTGGATTAATTTGAACAAAAATTAAATATGGTATTCAGTTAGGAGAAAATGACCAAGTTTTCAATTAAGGACTGAGAGAGAATTTGCGCGGTGAGGGGTGGGTAACATGGTTGAGAAACTGGAAACGAAATTGAAGAAGTAAGAAATGCCATGTTGAGTATTTAAGATTTATTCAATTCTGCAAGTCTTCCGTCCATAACACGGCTTAAAGTTGTGGAAAATAAGAAACAATGGGATGATACTACCACAAGCTGTCCCTGCACAACTTGGGAGCCAAATGTCGGATCGACTATGATTCTGTTCTCCTAACATCATAGAAATGAAAGACTTTTGAAGATGCTTCTTAATGGAGACCAAGTCAAAGTTTATGATTCTCGGCGACAAAGACCTCTTGAGACCTAAAGCCACTTTCCTAGTTTCTTTTTAAGGAAAAGTGAAACAGAAGCAGCAAGCAGTTAGTTTCTTATCTGTTGGGCTATGATATCGATGAAACATAAAGGCTGTTCATGGAGAGCATAACTAATGAAATTTATTTTTCCGTGTAGAATGTATGTGGTTCTTTAGAATATTGTCAAAGGACTGTCGGTTGTCGGATTGATTTCAAGGGTAAGGCATGGTTGGCTTAGGACATAGCTTCCATGATTGTTGCTTGGCATATTTAAATCTTCCTCATTGAAATCATTTAAAATAGCCTCAGGCATATTATAGAATCAATTAAACTTGGTAGGACAGGAGCTTCACGTCTAAAGATGCAATGAAGCTTGGCTTAGAAACAGGTTTAGTTAGATTTGTCTTGTGACTTGTGAGTGAAGCTCAAGGCCTTGCCAAGTATTGCTGGGCCCTACAAGGACCAAAGAACAATGAAATCGGACCTTCAAACCATAAATATACTCAAAGTAAAGTCTTTTGTCCTAACAAAAGAAAGGATTATGAATGGCAATTACGGGTTCATCGTGGCCCGACGTAATTTTGAAATTTTTTTGTTTAAAAAATAAATGGAGAGTCAGCCTGACTTGGCTTGCCCCGTAGCTCGACAGGTCATAGCCCAAGTCACAAGCCGGTTAGTCTATCGATGGGTCAGGCTGCGGATCGGCCTATTTCAGCCCCAAGATAGAGGGTGATCTAAACCCATCCCAATCTATTGACATGCTTAAAAAAAATAAGTGGAATTTTGAATAGAAGAAACTTACCATCAATTTTACATTAAAATCTCGAGCTCAACTTTTGTTTTTAGTGAGATACGAATCAAATTTAGAAGAATTGGGGGAGTTTCTTAGTTTTTTCACCTTATGAAGAATAATAACCTAAATTTTGATATTCAATCCTTAAAATTGTTAGGAACAATTAGGACTTGAACAGAGTAAGATCGCAGCTAAAACGAAATTAAAAACATTGAAGATAAAATAAATACACATATTTTAAGTGAAAAACTCATAAATTAAGGTAAAAACCACAGGTAAGGATAAAAGAATTTTTCTATTGAAAAATTAGAGAATTACAAGGAGAAAAAATTAGACCCACAAAAATATAAAGAATATTTTTGCCTCTTTTTTTCTCTCTCACCTCACATCTCTCTTTTCTGCTCATATATTTCTTCATGCTACCCCTGTCTTTTTATAGGCAGGAGTGTCTTATGTGAATGGTTGACAAAATGATCAGTCATTTTGTCCATATTAGGCATTGTAGGCATTGAATGTTGTGCTTATCGGCCACAATTATTGATAATTCTCTCACTTGAAGATTTGATTGAGAGTCAATAAAATCTCCACATTATTCTTTTTACCTTGCCGCTTTACATTAAAAGATCAAAAGGTTTTTATATATAAAAAAAGTAAAGACTTTAATACAACTTTGATGAATGAAAAATTTTATGCAACAAAGTGACACGAAATGTTTGTATGTGATGAACTTTTAAAATTACCAAACTAACAAAGTGAGATTGCAATTAGTACTATGAAAATATAAATTGGTCTTAATGCGCCTTAATCTTTTTTTATTCTTTGACTTAATCTTCACTTTGATGTTATTTTTGCAAAGTAATTCTTAAATTATACATATTTTCATTTTATTCTTAATAACAATTTGTTGATAGTTTTGCAAAGTACTTATTAAATTATACATTTTTCATTTTATTCTTAATAACAAACCCAGTAGTAAGATTTATGTTTATTATTTTTAAAACATTGATTGAAATCTTTCTTAACTCAACATTTTCTTCCTCCAAATCTTCCTTTTAAATTCAAGTCAAGCTTACCTCATCTTAAAACTTCACATAACCTTTATTTACTATTTCTAATACTCCTTATAAATTGAAAATGACTTTTATAATGAATGCATAATTCTCATAATCGAATTTAGTGAATTATAGATAATAAAAAGATGTAAATGCATCTTTTAATATCATATTTAACTCTAAGATGATAGGCTCACAAGAACATAGAAAAATAATCTTGTAATAGAAATTTTTTTGACCTCTTAAACATAAAATGAAATATTTTATGGTTATTTATAGAACTAACAAAAATCATAAACTCACAAACTTAAATCCGTTTAAATCCATTTATCTTTTTTGCCTCTTTCGCATAAAAGGAAATATTCCATAATTATTCATAAAATCAATGAAAAATTCACAAATTTAAGTTCACTTAATAATAAAATATAAAATATTTTCATTAGAATAATTAAATTTACATAGCAAACCTAACTTTATTCAATTGTAACTCTTTCCAATAACTTCAAATACCTCAAAACTAAATTCATTTAAATTTAAATATATGCAGCTTTAAAAGTTTTTTAATTTATTAAAATTTTGGTCATTAATTTGCTCTCTCAAAGTTGCTTGCTAAAAATTCTAAAAATAAATTAGAAACTCAACAGCAAACAGTGACAATTTTACATGACATTTCAACGCACGAAAATTTGAAACTCATGATGTGAAACAAGTCCCTGAGACGTTGATTTACTAATTAAACCACCATGTTGGAGGTTTCAGAATTTGTTGGTCGTCATCTACAAGGTATCTTCACATACCGGATGCCTG
This sequence comes from Erythroxylum minutifolium, assembly GCA_027123815.1. Classification (NCBI taxonomy): domain Eukaryota; kingdom Viridiplantae; phylum Streptophyta; class Magnoliopsida; order Malpighiales; family Erythroxylaceae; genus Erythroxylum; species Erythroxylum minutifolium. The sequence goes on along the minus strand of JAOTJB010000210.1, from coordinate 10,052,738 downwards.
ATACCGAATTAAGCGACAAAAATTGTGTAACCGAATATAATTTCTCTTAATGAACGAATTAGAATTATTACGAACTATACACCAATTCTAAATATCGGAAGAAACTTTCCACGAGTGATCCAACCCCATCATTTCGGGGCATGATAGTATCTGCAAAATATGCCACGATTAAATTTTTCGTGCCTATAGTCCTGTGCTAATTTTATTCTGAACGATCTCATCCACGTATTTTTTAAATCTCACATATTTATATAAATGGAATAGCTTGAAACAAGATTGGTACAGGTTATGGGCAAAGAGATCTCGTTCCGTATTTACAATGAAACAATCTAATCTAAATTACGGAAATGACTGCAGTTGTTATTGTTGGCGTTTAGTTTTTGGCGGGGTCCCGTGGCTCTTTTCACAAGGTCTCGACCAAGGAATCAAGGAGATGGGAGGAAAGCAACAGCTACGGTCCACGTGGCATGGATCTGGCACCGAAGTTTCCTTCTTCTGCTCTTCGTTGGGCGCCGCAGCATCCTTGAGTGGACCCCAGCACTCCACTTTGTTGAATTCTGCAACGCTTGAATGAAAATAAACCCAAACCAATGCCTCCTGTAATTCAGGGTAGTTGTTCAACAAATTTCCATCCCCATGTACAAAGGCTTTCAACACCTACACATGGAGTTTTACTTATTTCACCAAAATTTGCACAGGTGAAAAGGACACTATAGACAAAGTGTGCAATTCTTACCACAGGAAGTTCTTTGCAGAAAATGTAGTATCTCAGTCTAGAACAAATTTCTAAGAGGAAATGGCCTCCACTTACGTGGCAGTGCACATGGAGTGACATCTTTCCCTTCACCTTCTTCCACTCTGCCACCACCTCATCTCTGTACAATTTGTTGGACCATCCCTGCAACTGTAGACAACTCCAAATTTTAAATCACCATAAGATCATTGAAAACAAGTAACTTTGTCCCATTAATCGGAATGGTCATGATCTTTGATCTCTGCGTGGGATATCAGCTTGTTCTTAGGCTTTAACTTACAAAGATTACACCACTAGCTCATTACTTACGTATTATAACTTCCGAGAATGTTTCGTCCAAGTCCGTCTCGAACTTGGTGAATAACTCCAAAGAAAGAATATTGTGAAAGAAAACAATTTATAAGCTTCAAACAAGTGACTGTTAAATTTATATGTTTCTTAAAGAATTTATATATATATACACACGCACACACAAAAAGTAAAATAGCTACTGCATTCAATTCCCAGAAGATAATTCTGAGAACAAACTTGTAAACCTACATTCAATATAACTCCCAAACATCCCATGTTCACTGTTTCACTATTCTTAACTTCGACTTCGACAAGATAACAATGTTTAACATGCAAAGAGTTTCGTATATAGAAAAATAAAAAGGGCCTCTCAAAGGGATTGCCTGAGAATTATTTATTGTCTGGGATATGGCCAACGTAAGCTTAGAAGTAATATCATTGTGAGTTAGAGTGTAAGTCCTTGGCAGCTTCCCTGGATGCTTCTTCTCATCAACTCCTAAAATCAGCACCTTTAGTTTTGAAGCCTCAAAAATCGATGGCCCAAATAACCTTGCCTCCTAGATGAGCGCAAACCCGCATCAGACCAAATGAAACAACTTGCTGCAGAGAAAAAAAGAAAAAGAAAAGAAGTAGAAGAAAGTGGGAAACATACAAGAAACAAACACTTACAGGACTAAAAGTTAGGATCTTATTTCTGGGTTTTCTTCTAAAAGGAAGGAGAGAAGTGCTCTGTTCAAAAACAGAGGGTCTTGGCTTCGAAGAAATCAAAGGATTTATCGTCGAAATACCCATCTGACTTTTCACTTGTTCTCCTCTGAATAGCAGACCCTTCCAAAGGTGCAACTGTTTTGGGAAATCTCAAATTATTTCAGTAGTCACAAAAGAGGAGAACTTATAATAAAAGCCTTCCTGGACAGAAACTTGATGCATATACTACTCTCTTTGTTTGCTTTAACACTCGGCCTTGCTTTGCTTTGCTTGTATGCTTAACTTTGTAAACCAGCCAAAGTTTGAACAAGGCAACAATAAGATTGGAGCAGTCTTGTTTTTTCCGCTTGAAGTGTGCTAAGTTAGTCGCGTGTTGCCAACTTTTTGATTCTTCTGATCGTGGCTTGGTACAAGTCCTAAAGGTGTCGCCGCAACATTTACATGTAACATACCTATGCTCGTGACTTGTCTCCATTTCTTTAAGAAGGGTTACGAGTTACGACCTTCAAAGGAATGCATATTAAGTTATTATTTTAACTAAATTACTCGTATATATTATAGTATCTCACATACGTATATGATTAGACAATAAAGTCTAAAATGACAGGAAACGTGTAAAGCATTGCTTGTAGAAGACGATGCTCTGATGTGATGTGATGCAGCACCCAGCAGATAACCTTTCCTCTATTTCTTCTATTCTGTCCAATTATTTCATTTTTTGCTTTCATTTTCATAAATTAAAGTACAATATGTCAATATCTCTTCCATGCGTGCTCTTTCACCAGCTTAATGTTAAATTCTTAATCTCTCTTAAACCTTATGAATCTAGTACGAAATTTAAAATATAAAGTTGACATTTTTATAATAGTAAACTAGACAAAAATTGGTAATTACTTTGTCTAGAGTAAGATTATCAAATTAAAATTTAAACTCAAAGCCACAAAATAATTAGAACTCAATTAAATTGAATAATACGTTTAATCAGTTAAACTTTGATTGCCTTGTCACTCCATAACAATATCTCAATTTAGTTTTAAATATTATAAGATATCTAGATTGTTTTTTCTCATATGCTCAACAACACTTTTCGATTGAAACTATTAAACCTCAAGTTCTCTTTATCAACTTTATAGTAATCGTCCTGACCCGTCCTCACCACCGACTCCACCACCGCTAGCCCACAACCAACTCCCTCGCCATCTCCCTCATTAAACCACCAACTACTCTTTCACTTATAGGAAACATGTAGATAACCCATCCTAACTTAGATCTGCTTCTGTTTTCAACTTGCAGCTTCATCTTTTCAGCCATTTTGAGTTCCTTCATCTTCACCCATCCTTTCCTGTTTCTTTCTAGCATTGTCTTTGATGATCCCTGCAAAACAAAACATTATTAGACTTCATTATAAATTACAATAGAGACAGATTTCCCACTTCTACCTTTATCCAACCCTTCTCCCTCTTCCTTCCCTTCATCCCCTTCTCAAATGGCACAACCCCTAGCATCTCACTCTTCATCCCCAACTAACTCTACAAATTAAACTATCGCACCCCTACCCACAACCATTGCTTTTCCACATCTAAAAGCTTCTGTTCTATCTGACAGTGTGAATCCACAAAACAAAGGGGCTAGAAAGACTTGGAAACAGGTTGTGGGTGACAATTCAGATTCTTTTTTGATCTACTATCCACCAGTTGAGATTGAAGGAAAGCAATGGTAGCTCCAAGTTTAGACATTCTGTAAGAGGGTGCTAGGTCATGGGAAGCGGCACTCATTGGTTTTTTTATGGATAAAAGGCCAACTTTTTCAGTGATACAAGCTTGGACCCAGAACAATTGGAAAGGTAGAGGGCTAATGGAAGTTATGCTAATTGAGGAAGATAACCTAATCTTTACCTTCTCCTCCAAATCGGAAGCTTAAAAGGTAATTGAAGAAGGCCTTTGGTACATCTCTTAACTTCATTTATTTCTTCAAAATTGGCAATCGGGTATAAAATTAGAGAAAATTAAATTGAAAAATATTCCTCTTTGAGTGAATATCCATAATATTCCTTTGGAATATTGGACAACTAAAGGCTTGAGTATGCTAGCTAGTTATTTGGGAATACCAATTTGTATGGATGAAAACACTGCTTTGAGAAAACGGATTGGATATGCACGATTATGTGCAAGTATGGATATTTCTAAGGAAATGAAAAACAACATTCCTATCCTAAGATTGGCTGATGGGCATTCTCTCAGAGAAGACAAGGTATTAGTTACATACCAATGGAGGCCTTTCCTAAAAGTATAGGGAAAAGAATGGAAACCAAAGGGGAGAGTTTTCACTAGAGGAGATTATTAGGAGGTGTTGGGTTTGGAGAACCAAAATTATGCAGATAAAAAGGAGTTAGAGGAAGCTGAACATATTTCAGATAATCTTGAAAGACAAGGTAGATTGTTTTAGGCTAAAAGTGAACTAACTACAAAAGATGAGAGTGCCCAAGTGGAAAACCTTCCAGATCCAGTTCAACAAGTGGAAATTCAACAACAACCTTTGACTGCCTCCAATAAACTGTCAGGGAACTACCGAATTAGTGGGACAAATCCTTGTCATAGAGACAAGGAAATCCAACTAGAAGAACAACAAAAAGGAGCTACTCAAGAGGAACATTTTGAACACGTAGTGTCACTGAAAAGTAATAGGAACAGTAGGAAAGGCTCCAAAGGGAAAAACAATCTCATATAACCCTGATAGTTTGGAATGTAAAAGGAATAAACAATCCTTCATAGCTTAATGCGGTAAGGGATTTTGTTCTAAAGGAAAACCCTTTGTTATTTTATTTGCTGGAAAAAACATTAGGAAAGCTAATCTGAATAAATTAGGTTGTTTGGGAAGTAAATGGCAATGTCTCACAAGTCACCAATGTCATGCTTATGAAAGGATTATTATTTTTTATGATGGAGACTTCTTGGAAGTGGAAGTATTGGAAACCAATCAGCAATTCATTCACACGAGGCTTAACTTCAAAATAGAAAACACTTATGCATTAGCTAATTTATCTACAGCTTTAATACAGGGTTTTAGAGAACTGAATTATAGACTTCCCTTCGAAGACACAAAGCTTCAGTTAGGGTCCATGGTTAGTTAGTGGGGATTTTAACACAACTCTATACAGAACAGAGGTAGAAGGGAACTGCAACCTACTCAGTTACACTTCGAATATGTTTGATTACATGCAGGATGTGGAATTAACATATTTAAAATCTGAAGGTCATAAATTCACATGGTCCAACAAACAATGCTCAAATTGGTTCACTCGGAAAAAGTTAGACAGAGCAATGGTGAACGTGGACTAGTTAACTACCTTTTCAGAGAGTTCAACCAACTTCTTAGACCCAGGAATTTCTGATCGTACTGCTATCAAGGTGTATAATTTATTCAAAATGATTAGAATCCATCACCCTTTACATTCAACAATTTTCTGGTTAATGTGGAGGGGGTCAAGAAGTAATTACTAAAGGATTGGAGCATGAGATCTATGGTACTAAGCAGTTTATGTGTTTGCAAAAGCTTAAGGCTATCAAACAGGAATTGAAGTTGTTAAATTTAAGGAGAGGTCAGAATTCCACAAAGAAGATTGAGGAAGCAAGAAGTAAGCTATCAATAATCCAAAAATATTTAGCAACTAGCCCAATTGATTGCAATCTAGCTATAGTAAAAAAAGGAAGCTCTTAAGTCCTACTTGTAAATGGTGGATAATCAATGTTCTTTACCGAAGCCGAGGGTCAGAATTAATTGGATTAAGAATGGGGACATATGTACTAAATTTTTCTTCAACTCAGTGACAGCTAGGAGAAATGTCAACAGAATAACTTCGCTAAAATCTGAAGCTGGGGAAACTTTACTTAGACAGGCTGAAATTGCTAAGGAAGCTAGGATTTATTTTCAAAATCTATTAAGCACAGAAGGTTATTCTACTAGTAATTGAGTGAATCTTAGGCAATATGTTATAGCTAGGATTTATGAACAGGAAGCCTTGGTACTAATTATCCCTGTCATGAATTAGGGAATAGAGAAGGAGGTTTTTAACATGAATGGATCTAAGGCACCTGGTCCTAATGGATTAAATGAGTTTTTCTTTAAAAAAACTTGGGGAAACATTGGGAGTCTTATAAAGGATGTTGTAAAGGAGTTTTTCCAAAATGGAGTGTTGCTTAAGGAGATCAATAAAACCTTTCTATGTTATCCCTAAGAGCTCTAACCTGGTCACTTGGAATGATTTCAGACCTATATGATGCACTAATTTCCTCTATAAAATCATTGCCAAGATATTGGGAAATAGACTAAAGGATGTTCTTCACTTACTCATTAGTAAGAACCAAGGAGGTTTTATGAGAAGTAGGCATATTGGAGATAATATTCTTCTATTGCAAGAGCTTTTGAAAGGGTACACTTGAGAAGCCCTCAAAACTTTACTATTAAAGTGGACCTATAAAAAGCTTTTGATAGTATTAATTGGAGTTTCTTGCTATAGAGTATGGAGGTTATGAATTTTCCCCATAAATTTATCAAATGGATTGAGGAATGTATTTCATCTACCTCACATGGAATACTGATTAATGGAAGCTCTACAGAGACTTTTAAAGGCAAAAAAGGTCTTAGGCAAAGGGACCCTCTTTTCGCTTATCTATTCCTTATTTGCATGGAGGTCCTCACCCTTATGTTGAAACACAATACCTCATCTGATTCCAACTTCAGATACCATTCTAAATGTAAAAAACTATCCCTAACTAGCTTATATTTTGCAGATGATCTTATACTTCTATGTAAGGCAAATGCTCCTTCAGTTTCTCTACTGATGAGTACTCTCTATAGTTTTAAGGAGCTGTCTGGATAGAGTATCAATTTCCACAAAACCTTTTTCTTACTCTCTAAAAGTGTTGCTCACCTAACACGTTCCTTGTCACAAGCAACTGGTATGACAAAGCAAGATCCTCCTTTTCTGTATTTGGCATTCCTGTTTCTTCCAGGAGACTAAGATTTAGTGAATGTCTTCTTTTAATGGAAAAAATTTAGAAAAGATTAGGTTCTTGTACTAATAGAATTTTGTCCTATGGAGATAAACTTTAGCTTTTGAAGTAGGTAATAATGTTTATGTAAGTTTACTGGTGTTCTTACATCTTCCTCTCCAAAGGACTTGTTAAAACTATGGAAAAACTTATGAATTAGTTTCTATGGGGTAAAGGAAAGGGTGAGAAAGGAATAGTTAAAGTAAATTGGAAGCATATTTGCCAACCAAAGGAGACAGGTGGGTTAGGATTGGAGTCAATCAACAAAAACAACTTATTTCTAATGACCAAGAGAATTTGGAGAATTTTAACTGAAAAACATTCACTGTGGATCAAATGGATTCATATCTATATATTAAATGGCGAGAGTTTTTGGGCTCTAAGAATTAAAGACAGTTACTTTTGGTTTTTCAACCAACTTCTCAGGTTGAGGAAAGATGTCCAGCAGTACGTTACATGTCAAATTAGGGTAGGAGATAGAATATCTCTCTAGTATGAAAACTGGACCAATCAAGGGGCTTTAATTCATAATTAGTTGGCTAGATCATTATTGGAAAGATTCTCTAAGAAGGCTAAGCTTCAAGAGATAATTAGAAATGACAGTTGGTTGCTTTCCTTAGGAGAACTAAGACTTTTGACAATTTCCCAATATAGAAGTCTCAAGGAGAATGATATATACTTATGGGATGGAGTTCCTACATCGGAGATCACTAATAGGCAAGCTAAAAAGCTGATGGAGGGGGTAGTAACTAGAATAGGATGGTGTTCCCTGACTTGGAGTAAGGCTCTCAAACCAAATGCTAGCTTTCTTCTCTAGCTAGCTATGTTAAATAGGCTGAGTACTATGGATAGAATGAAATTCCTATCCTCTCCTAAGCAATGTATTATGTACAATCTAGTGGAGGAGATTAGAGATCATCTGTTCTTTAAGTGTGGTTTCTCCAAAGAAGTGTGGATTAGGGTTTCTAGCCTATACGACCTTGGAATTAGTCAATGTAACCTTACATATATCTTATTAGAGATATCCTAACTGCATATCTCTAAATATGATAAGGAAATACTAATGGTAGCAATTACGACTTGTCTACAGGATATTTTGGAAAGAGAGAAATAATAGAAGGTTTAAAGGATGCTCTAACAGCCTAATCTCTCTTATAGAACTCTCTACGATAAATATTAGGAACAATTGATTATAAATCAGTTGGGACAGCATAGTAGTAAAGGACTGGCTCTCTCTTGGAGAATATAGTCCTCATGGGGTGCTTTCTATTTGGATTTTAGTAAACCAAATAGTACTGAAGATGCACAGATGTTCCCAAAGCAACTCAAACAATTCAAGTAGTTCTCGAAATAACCAACTCAAAATAGTAAGGGAAAGAAGATTAGAAGGAATATGACTGACTTTCGAGAGCTCCTGAGAGTACCTCTCCAAATCTACTGCTTACCATACGGGTTAATGAATGAAGACTCCTAATATTCAACACAAAGCCTGTTATGCTTGAATAATGAGGAAACAAAATAAATAGTATCAAACACCCTACCTGAGATGTAAATCCTTTTGAGCTAGAGACGAATCAGAGAGAAGCTAGGTCGCCATCATTGTATCGCAGTATTTGGAGCTCCCCACCCCAACTAAGTAATCGTTCGAAGAATCGCGAAAGGAGAGAAGATTTTTACCTTAATTATTGATACACTATCGCTCAATGTCCTCCCATCTTTGTTCCCACGCTATCATTTAATTTCTTGATTATGTAGTATTGAACGTCGTCATGTGATGAACGAGGGAGAGTTTCCTCTCCTTAGCTGTACACTAAACATCTTCTACTTAATGAATTTTTTTAAAATTCTAAAAAAACTATTACAAATCTTATAACCAAAGTTGTTAGAATATATAGGTAAAGCATAGAATATTGGTAGTAGCATAATAAGGTATCTAGTGATCCGTACACTCAGTCGTCTCAAGTTGTACATCACTTCTTCATGTTTAGCCCTTCATGCATGCATGCTAATGTTGAATAGATATTTCACTTGCGAGTCTTGCTTCCTTCACACATTTAGACCTGCTGTCTGGTCACTATTAGGTTATAAAACATTGTAAGAGGTGATCCTGGCATTAACACTCTAAAGATAAAATACGTTTGCTAGTTAAGAAGTCGAAAGAATTATGTTAATTAATTTCATTTAGATGTGGTTCAAGTTCTTCACTTGTTTCTCTCTCATTTGTTTTATTTCTCGTTGTTTGGAAATATGTGAATTAAAGTTGGTGAGATATACTTCTGCGTCTGCCTACTACAGACCTTCAATGTAAGGAATCTTATGATGATGAGATATGACATAATTAAAATAGTAAGCGATGTTAAATTGCATATTTATTGTTATGATGGAGATTAAATACTCAGGGCTGATTAGTAAAAAGGTTAGGCTCGTAAAACTAAATTAAGTGAACTGTTATTTCAATTTGTATCAATAACCTCCAAATTTCGATTACAGGTAGATGACATTTTTTCAGATCTCAAATGTTACAGCATGCCTTAAGGAAGTATTTCACAGCTATTGAGAAAAGATGAAAGAACAAACCTCATAGAAGGGTTGTCGATAAGTACCCTAGAAGTTGAGAGGTTGATGATAAGCGCGCAAAATATCACACTTTCCTTACTTAATATTTTGTCTTTTACACATATTTTATATTTAATGTACCAATTATTATTATTTACTTTAAGATGCAAATGGAGGAACTAAAATCGAATTAATAGTGCTCAAATTGTGCACAATTTTGATTTCAATTCCTTTAATTTTTTATGGAGTTGTGCTCTACTATATGAGGATTGTGTATCCTATTTATTTTTTAAGGTTTGAATTTTGATTAATCATTAATTAGAAAAGAAGCTAATGGTGTGAGCAAAAGAGATTGAAGTAAGAATCGTAATACTACTGGTAGAATAAATCCTATAAATGTTTCGAGGATTATTTATTAGTAAAAGACATAACTATTAATCGTGTCTTAGTTATCAAAAAGGTTAGGAGACATTGAGTGATAGGTTGTTTCAATAACTATAACCAATTTATTTAAGGATAAAAGAATCTATTTTTACATCAACAATCAATTGTATGAATGAACGAAAACTACTCCTTTGGTTAAAGGTATATTATAATCCCTTTATTTTATTGTTTATCTTTATTTAGTATTATTTTCATTTTTATTTTCCTACTACAAAACCAATTTTATTTTATTTTTATTTGATAAAAACAATAGAATACCCACAATCTCTGCAGATATGACCCTATTCACCACAATCTCAATTTATTTTATCTTTATAATGGGTTTTTATTATTTGTTAAATTTGACACCCACCAAATTTTTTACACCATTGGCAGGGATTGGTGTTAAGTATTTCTATTATTTTTATGCCTCGTCCTTCTCATACAAGTGAACTACAATTTGATTATGATATAGAGAAGACTACAAAACACATAAGGAAGGAAGCCCAACTTCGTTGTAAATAAGAACAAGCATCCTCCTTTACTGAATTAGAGACTGCATTTTTTTTAATTGTTCAATGAGTTTACACCGAAAAAGAAGGCATGGTAGACAACATTGCAAACAATAATAAGAGGACTTTAAGGGAATTGGCTGCACTAGATTTTAACCAATAATCGTTGTGCATCTAAGTTCTGAATATGAAGGTAATATTTAAAATGAAACATGGCTTGATACATCTATTACCTAAGTTCTATGGAACATTTCAAGGAGTTCTACGTAGTCTGTTCGTGTATGAGACTACAAAAGGTAACTGAAGAACATATTAAGCTATGGGCTTTTCCATTCTCCTTAGATGTGAAAGCTAAAGATTGGTTATTTTATTTGTCTCCTGGTTCTATCAATACATAGGCAAATATGGTGAGTCTCTTTTTGAATAAATATTTCTTTGCTTCTCGAGTTCCCAACATTAGAAGGGAAATTTGTGGAATCAAACAAAAGGATACTGAAACCCTTCACGTGTACTAGGATGTAGTTATGTTCTAGTTGCCCATGAAACGTATCTAAACAACTCCTCACCTAATACTTCTAGAAGGACTAATTACCAATGGAGAGGAAAATGATAGATGCTACGAATGAAGGTACAATAATGAATAAAATCCCACAAACTACTAGAGATCTGATTTCCATCGTGGTTGTAAATTCCTAGTAGTTTGGATTCTGAAAATACTCATCCTACAAGAAGGTAAATGAGGTAATTTTTCTAATTTTAAAAAAATCAAAATTTCAATCTAATAGCTTTAGTGCAACAGATTGCCTTAGGAAATATGTAGCAAACAAAATTTTAAGGAATTTATGTTGCCAACCATCAAATTGACATATGCCTTATACTTTAAGATGATTCCATTGAACATGCCAAATAAGAGGTTATCTAGGTGCACCAAAAAGGAGGTATGATCCTTATTCTAACACTTATAATCTAGGTTAAAGGGATCATCCTAAACTCAGTTATAAAGCAAGGCTGCATGATTTTTAAACTACCCAACTTAGATCACCTATTCCACCACCCCAACTATCTTCTCCTAAGCTAGGTACATCTCTTGAGGAAATGTTTAAAACATTCTCTAATAATACTCAATAATTCTAACAGAAGACAAGAACTAGCATTCAGAACTTGGAATCACAAGGAAAGTTACCATTATAAACAATTGTGAACCTTAAGGAAAGTTTGTGTGAAATCACTTTGAGAAGTGGTAAGACATTAGAGGAACCTACAGGAGAGAAAGTAATGACCCACCAGCTCACCAAGGAGGTTGAAACAGATAAGAGGTGAATCCTTAATCACTAACGCAATTGGTTATGACTCCACCTTTTCTTTCTAGGTTAGCAGGTAACAAAAATGTAGAGGAGGAGAAATAGATCCTTGAGACATTTTATAAGGTTGTTAAGATAATTATTTATTTACTAGATGATATCAAACAAATACCTTAATATGCAAAATTTTTGGAGGAATTATGCACCAAAAAAATGAAATTGAAAGGTAATGAAAAGATAGTTATTGGTGAGAATGTTTAGTTGCACTTTAAAAGAAATTACCACTTAATTATAAGGATCCAAATATGTTTATTACTCCTTGTACAAATACTAATTTGGGTATTGAGAAAGCCATGTGTGACCTTGATGTATCGATAAATGTCCTGCCATTATCCATTTATTCATTTTAAATATTGGTCTAATAAAAGAAACTGGTATGTTCATTTAATTAGTTGATAGGTATAATGTGTATCTTGAAGGAGTCTTAAAGGATGTGTTGGTGTAAGAGAATGGATTTTATTTTCCTACAGAGTTTTATATGCTTGATATGGAAGATGATGGTACTTATACTTCTAAAGTTATTTTGCTAGGTAAGTCATTTTTTAAAACACTTAGCACTAAAATTGATGAGAATGATGGTACGCTCACTATAGAATTTGATAGTGAAATTATTAAGTTCAATATTTATGATGCCATGAAACATTTCAGTGATTCATCTTCTATTTTTGTCATAGATGTTGTTGATCCACTAACACAAGAGGTTTTTGAATTCAATGAAAATGATTTGTTAAGAGTTTTACTTGATAAAAATCTAACTATTAAGGAATTGTAGGAATTTGATGAGAGATTGATAATTGATCCAAAATTGTAGGAAGTTGTTTTTGAGTTGCAATCATTAAGGCATAAAAGTTATGATGTGTCTTATATTGAATTGCCTCTTTCGAATACAAAACTTCCTCCTTCTATTTTGCATGCACCAACCTTAGAGTTGAAACCTCTACTGGATCACCTAAGAACATGCTTCCAATGATAATCTTTAACAAACTCAACACATTAGAAGATGAAAGATTAATTCGAGTACTAAAAGATAATAAGGAGACTATCAAGCAGACCATAATATGTATTAAGGGATCGAGTCTTTCCTTGTACATGCATAAAATCCTTTTGGAAGAGAATTGTAAGCCTTTAAGGGAACCTTAAAGTTGGTTGAACCTACATATGATGGAAGTTGTGAATAAAGAGATGCTTAAGCTTATAAATGCAAGTATGATATCCTTGATTTCTAACAATAATTGGTTAAGTCTAACTTAGGTAATTCCCAAGAAAATAGGTATAATTGTGGTAAAGTATTATGATGGTGAGTTGGTGCCCACTTGTGTTCAAGATGGGTGAAGAGTTTGTATTGATTATAGAAAGCTAAATGCATCCACTAGAAAGAATCACTTTCCACTTCCATTTACTGATCAAATAGTAGAACATTTAGTTGGTTGTTCTTGCTCTTAATGTTTGGATAGTTATTAAAGTTTTCACCAAATCCCAGTTACGCTCGAAATTTAAGAAAAGAATACCTTCACTTATCCCTTTGGTATATTTTTATATCATCGTATTCTAAATGGATTCTTTAATGCTTCTGCCACATTTCAAAGGTGCATGGATAGTATATTGAAGTATTTTTGTGCAGGAAAGTTCTATTTTCCTTATTACACGTAACTTGCATATATACAGCTTGTACAAAATTTTAGGACCAATAAACTCTCCTACAAATTTGATAAGATGATATTTTGTTAAGTTAATTGGAATTATCTCTTTTGTTTTGGATATATTTTAGTGATTAAATAGGAAAATTAATGTTTTTTTATTTTAGGAGACAAAAAGTAGAGATTACATCAAATTGGAGCATTATTGGTCGAAATCAGAATTTTGGAAAAACTGGACATATTACTACAGTAGATAAGGCGATATCACGCCTAAAGCCAAATTCACTTTAAAAGTTGTAATTCAATTAGGAAACTTCTTTCTATCCCTATTATGTAGGGATTTGGATTTGTTTTAGATAGGGATCTTTGCAAGATGAAAGGAGACTAGGTTTAAAGTAAGAAAGGGAGAGGAAAACACAATTTTCACCTTCTTCAATACTCTCTTTTTTGTTTCTTCTTAGTTTTCTCTCAATCTTCCATCTTTTCTTCTATTTTCGGTGTTGGAACTAAAGCCATGTGTGGCTAAACCCAAATATTCTAATTCAGGGTGATTCAAAACACTAATTATAACCTTATAAGGTTTTGTTCTAAACTTATATCATGGTTTAAGTCAAGTATTTCTTGTTTTGTATTCATATATTTCATGAATAATTTGTAACATCCCATCACCGATGGGAAGGGTAGAATAGTAATTTTGAGTGGTCCATGGGCATTTAGAAATGCCTTTACATGTTCCTGCATAATCTAGCATCTGCATACATATGAATAGTACATTTTGCACATGAAAATGACTGTACATGCATGTATGACATTTCTCGGTATTTTGTTAATAAAGGTGATTGTTATGAAAATTGTGATTTGAGTGCTTGAAAATTTAGTTGGAGAGGGTTACTTAGGTTTGAGAATTTTTAGTGAATTTTAGAAATTTTTCTGAAAATTTCGGGGACATTTTTTCAGAAATTTTGGATTAGAAAAAAATGTCAAGTAGCAAGAAAATTGAAAAATAGCAGTAGAATGAAGAGTCGAATGGCAGTGAAAATCTTTATTTATGACTTTGGGATTTAATGAAAAATGACATTAAAAATTGAGAGACAATTGGATTAGAAATTGGGAGTCAAATGAACTAGTTATTACATGTCGTGGAGTATTAAGATAAGGAAATATATATATTTGATTATTTGAGTGACAAGTGTCATGACATGTGTCATGACACTCACCACTCATCATTACTTTACTCTCCATGTTTTTAACTCTCACGAATTGTCCAAATAAAAGATCATGTCTCCATTTTCTTTCATTTGTAAGATATACTCTCATCTTCTTCATCTCTTCTATTCTTCACTTCACGATTTTCTCACCAACTTCCATTAACCATGAACCTAGCTCTCATCTTTAACTTATTACTTCCATTTTTGTGTTCTCATCATTTTTTTTCTATTAAAAACCCCAACCCAATCCTCTATGAAAGATGATCGTGTGATGTTTTGGGACGTTAAGGTTAAGAGTGGTTTGAAGACTTTCAAGCTAAACAAGTAAGTATAAAGCATTACTCTTCTTGAATTGTTGAAAGAAACATGTTTGTTGATAGTTAAAGGTTAAATGATCATAACATGGGATTGGGTACATGCTAAAAACGTGATTGAGGAATGTGGAAGATTCATGTCTTGCTTTGATTGTGGTTAATATATTGACTAAATTGGATGCTTGTTGGTGTAGAATTAGCATGGAAGTGATAGAAGGTGAGTTAGGTTAAAAAGCTGAAAATTGGATTTGTATATGTTTCAATAGTTTTACTATAACTTTTTATGTGATTATGAAATTGAGATGATACTTAGCTTGAATTAAAATTGAGGAGTGTGGCTACATTTTTTGTGAAATAAGTGATGTTTAATTGTGGCTTGAAGAATCCCAAATTTGGACTAGAATGTGAGAATATGTACAGTGATGAACAGTAGCTCGAAAATTTAGTGATCTGAAACTGTAGAAATTTTTCTGGGTTGATTTAGGCAGATTTTGCTGAATTGGCCTTCATGAAAGTTGTAGCTTTTCTTGTTAGCTTTCTATCTCTATAAAGTATGACATTTTGTGATATAAGTGTTGAAAGTTAGGATCTGTTGACTATTGGTTGTTTTTCCAAAGATTAATGTGTTTTGGGTGTGAAAATGTTCATAAGTGTAGATTTTGTGGATATTGTGTTGTGAGGCAAATTATGGACTGTTATGATCTGAATTGGAGCAAGTAGCCTGATTGAAAGTTGTAGAGGAATGTCATATCTTTTTAATGATGTATAATATGTCATTTTTGGATGTGGGAATTGAAAGATATGAATTTATGAAGTTTGGATATGGTTTAGGTGATATATAACAGGGCAGAAACTTTGATTGAGATTTTGACCCTTTTAGAGACTGAATTTGCTTTAAGTTATTCATGAAAGTTGTAGATTGTGTTTTAATCTTTCCATTGATATAAAGCATGGAATTTTTGAGTAATGGAATAGGAAGTTATGATTTTTAGAAGATTGTGGTACTGTTCAGGATGACATTTATTGGGCAGTAACTTTGATTGGGATTTTGACTCCTTTAAAGATGGAATTGGTTTTCAACTCCGTCATGGAAATTGTAGAGCTTTCTGTGATCTTTCCATGGATACCAAATTTATCAAATTTGGACTCCTGAGTGAAATGTTCTGCATTTTGGAAGAAGAGAGGAAAACAAGTGGAAAACAAAATTGGTAGTCGGAGTTAGGCATGGAAGCTAGCCCTCGCGAGGGCGTGCTTCTCATGAAGGCGAGCGTGCTGCTCGCGAACGCGAAAAGATCGCGGGCTCGAGGGTGAGCGTGAGAGCGCTCCTTGTGAGGGCGAGTGCTCTATGCGCTCCTCGCGAGCGCGAGAACTCGTGATCGCTAGCTCACACGTCCAGTGCGCGCCTCGCGGCCGCGAGACTCTCGCGAGTGCGACCAGCCATTTTTAAGTTTCCCATCTAACCCTTTTGCCCTTCTTTTGCTTATAACTTGGCCATCTGATCTCCAATTGACCCGATTTTCGAAGCCTTGGATTTCTAAAATATTCTTTTACCTCTTCATGTGAATTTTTAGATTTTGAGATTTATTTGAAAATGAGGGATTAAATCAGAATGAGTGGACCGATTAAAAGAATGTGAATTGATTATTTTCGGAAAAAAAATTTCGGGTTAAATTTATGGATTGATACCGGGATTGTCATGAATATGCATCGTACATATTCCATAGATACACATGTGCATTGAATGCTTATAATTGTGCAAAATTATTATTGTGTGTGCAATGTACTGTATAAATGGTTTGTGCAGGTTAAAAGTCCGCAGTCAGGCGTTTCCAGAATTTGGAAGCAAATGCTAATCTGGAGCATACTGTGAGTAGACCTAGATGGTCTTACCTTATTGTTTGTTTCATT
>JAOTJB010000210.1:10015533-10035915 GCA_027123815.1 Erythroxylum minutifolium | reverse complement strand
TATTAATTCTATCAATAATAATTGTTTGTACAAAAATTATAATAACAAAATAATTAATGTTATTAGAGTTACAAATACAGTTCATATAAATTTTGATACAATTATGAAATAACCAATGCAAAACATCTTTCTAATATATTATACTGAAAGGGCATTTTTGTCATTACACACTGTTCTTTGTTCTGTCCACTGCAACCAAACACATTCCTGTCCTGAGGACGAAGACAATTTTCTCTGTTCTGTCCATCGCAACCAAACACCTCACTATCTCTAATTTTTGTTCTGTTCCGTCTTCAGATCTCTGTCTCTTCCCGTCTCTACATGTTGCAGACGCTAACCAAACAGACTGTTAAAGAACTTGGGAAAGGTATGTCCTAATGATGGGCTTGTAACAAAGATTCTAAGGTCATTACCAAAGGAATGGAGACTTAAGGTGACATCTTTGGACACCGCAAAGGATCTCAACACCATTTCACTTGACTGGTTAAGAGGAAATTTGATGATCCATGAATTCGAGTTTAGGAGAGATGAAGGATCTTCGTACAGAAGAGGAATGACACTAAAAATAGTTGATGAATCAAATATATCAAACGGTGATGAAAAAGACATTGAGTTGCAAATAGATAGAGATGACGAATTCGATTTCATGGTCAGAAAATATGCCCACTTCTACAAAAAGAAGCTAATGAAGAAAAGAGAAGGAAACAAGAAAATTAGAAATAACATATTCCCATCTAAAGGCAGTAGTAGCAATAGCAATTCACAAAATAATCAAATCATACGCTATTACTACAAGAAACCTAGACACATAAGACCAAGATGCCCTCTTCTTTAAAAAGATAAATCAGAAAATAGAAAACCCAGAAAGCAAGCTATGACTGTAACTTGGTTATATGAGGAGTTTGAAGACTTTGAAGAAGAAGAGCTTGAAGAAGTTAGCAATGTTTGCTTTATGGCTGAATCAGGAGACGATGAGGTATATTATTATGACTCTGATATTGAAATTGATGAATTAAGAGATGGATATCATGAACTGTAGGAAAAGTATAAAAAATTAGCAGTGCAATATTTCAAAAAGGTTCAAAAATAATGATGCTTCCTTGACAAATAAGATTAAATCATCAGAATCTAAGAACAAGAATTTGTTGTATAGAATTATATCTCTTGAAGATGACAATAAGCAAAAAGTCTCTAAAAAGGAATTATTGGAACAAAATAAGCAAAAAGTCTCTGAAAAGGAATTATTGGAACAAAAGGTAAGTCAGTTAGAGAATGCATTTCTTGAAAATGATTCTGTTGAGGTAAAACAATTAGAAGAAAAAGTTACTACTCTAGAACTTGAGAAAGAAAAATTTGCTAAAAAACATTTCTTTAAAAAAGGATCTTTCCAATTTTGTTGATGGAAGGAACAATCTTAATGCATTACTTAAGAATGGTAAAAGTATTTTTGATAAGGCTGGAATATGATATAATGAAAACAACAATATTAAGCCATACAAGAATTTCTTTGTTAAATCCAATAGTAGCTATAGTCAAAACAACAGGAACCCAATATAATGGCAAAAATCATAGCAACTATCATTCATCTGTTTTATGAGATTACTGTGGTAGACATAGTCATATTATTCATTCATATAACTTTCAGAAAATGACAAAATTATCTCAAATATGTTTGGAGACCAAAAAGTCAAACTACTAATGTGAAAGGATCCAGAAAAATTTGGGCACCTAAAATAAGATAATACATGCTGTAGATATGTTTTAGAATAGAGACAAGAGAAAATCAATGGTGATTGATAGTGGTTGTTCTAGATACATGATAGGTGAAATATTTCATTTCAATTATATTGAAAGGAAAGATGAAGGTAATGCTGTTTTTGTTGACAAAAACAAGGAGAAAGTCACTGGAATTAGAAAAATTGGTGAATATAATTATGCTTTTATTGATAATGTCCATTATGTTAATAGTTTGAAACATAACTTGTTAAGTGTAAGTCAATTATGTGATAAGGTTATAGAGTCACTTTATATGCATCCCATTGTGAAATTATTGATATAGATATGTCTTCACAAAATGTTAAATGTTTTGTTTCACTAGAAAATGATTCATTTATCTAGCATAGAAAAGGATTCATTTATTTGACATGAATTTTCTTAATACATTTGAATTTACTTTATGTATTAAAATTTTGACTTGTAGGATATATATGTTCAGTTTGCTTAAATGGTTAAAGTCAATTTTCTAAAATAATCAAATTCTTTCGAGCTGATAGTACCATGAAATGTAAGGATAATCAATTTATTTAACTTATGTTCCAACATAGTACATTACTCTTGTCTATATACATCTTAACAAAATGGGAAAGTTGAGAGAAAAGCAAACATATTCTTGATACAATCACGACCTTATTTATTTCTTCCTCTTGTCAGCTTTCACAACTATTTATACTATCGATCGTATTCCTTTATTTACTATAGGTAATCAATATCCCTTTAAAAGTCTTTTTGTTTGTACTTTTGAATACAGTCTCCTTTAAGTTATTTGTTATGCTTATTTTGTATTTTTCAGCCACATGAACATTTTAAATTAGAATATTGAGCCTATTTATTGTTTTCTAAGTTATAACATTGAACACAAGGGATATAGAAGTTAAGATCATATCTTTAGACATCTCAAAATCTCTAGAAATTTCAACTTTTGGACTAGAAAATGTTCTCATCCTTGTCTTCCTTCCAAGTCCCCTTTCCATTTCTTTCTTCGCTAATCCCTTTATTAACTTATTTCCTAATTATGTTGAGTTATTAGTTTTGTTCAACTCTCTCCTAATTATAGGTCTTGAAAAACAAATACCATTTGTCCCACCTAAGGATCCAAATCCAGTAGAGGATCCAAGTTCTCCTAAACCATTCTAGATGTCATAATCTATAAGAGCCATTAAAATCCCTCCTTATTTAGAACTTTATATTGTAATTCTTCCTCATCTCAGACATATCTCTGTTAACTCATCCATTACTGTCCTCTACAAACTTAGGAATTATAAAGAAGCTAGTTTTAATCTTTGTGGAAACAAGCTATGAAAGAAGAACTGCAACCCTTTAAAAAAACTTAAGACTTAGGATCTATTCTCATTTCTTTAAGACAAGACTTTAATAAGTTGTAAATGGCTCTATAGAATTAAGATGAAGGCATATGGCATAATAAACTATTATAAAGCTCAAGTTGTTACTAAAAAAATTACATAGTAGTATATCATTTACTATAAAGAGACCTTTGCTCATAAGGCATGTTTTACTTTAATTTGTAGCCTTATAATTGTTGTTATCAATAAATAATTGTTGATTGAAATGGATGTTAAAAATATATTTCTTAATCATGACCTTTTCTGAAGAAGTGTATATGTGCCCACCCTTAAATTATGGTCTTCCTATAATTTTTAAGTTGGGTATGAGGGACTTAGATCAAGTTCTTTGTATTAAAGACAAAGAAAGACAAGTGCTCATGGAAGAAAATGACATTAAGAGAATATGGCAGAGCTACTTCTATACACTTTTCAATGAAGGCGGATATAACAAAATTTTCTTGGGTGATCTCATCAATTTTGAGCAATAACGTAACTTCACTTTTTGTCAGTGTATCGTGAGAGAAGAAATTAGAGGAGCTTTAAGAAAGATGAAGAGTGAAAGAATAGTAGGACCTAAAGAGATACCAATAGAGGTATGGAAGAGCCTAGGATAAGAGAGTCTTACTTAATTAGCAAAAATTTTTAATGTGATCTTTAAGTCTGTCAAAGTGAGGGATGAGTGGAGACTTAGCATACTAATCCCTCTCTACAAGAATAAGGGGGATATCCAAAGCTGTAACAATTAGAAAGGCATTAAAGTACTTAGTCACATCATAGATTATTTGAGAGGGTGATTGAGAAGAGAATGAGAAAGGGTATACCTATCTCAAAGAACCAATTTGGTTATTAAGGAGGTATATGACATAAGTTATACATCTCCTTAGACGATTAACAGAATATTATAAGGATATGTAGAGTGACTTGCTCATGTTTTCATTGATTTAGAGAAGGCTTATCAAAAAATACTTAAAAAAGATATGTGTAGTTGTTTAGAAGCTAAAGGAGTTTTTATTTCTTATATGCGTGTTATTAGGGATATCAATAAAGGTGCTGAGACTAGAGAGAGGATAATAAGAGGAGATATAAAGCATTTTTCAATCAATATTAGGCTATATTAAGGATCCTCAATAAGCCCTTTTCTGTTTATAGTAGCTATGGATGAGTTCACCAAGAATATCTAAAAGGACGTGCCTTGGTATATATTGTACGCTGATAACATTGTTTAGTGGATGAAACAAGAGAGGGTGTTAATGGCAAACTAGAACTTTGAAGGGATACATTAAAGTCAAAAGACTTTAATTTGAGCAAGAATAAGACTGAGTATTTAGAGTGTAAATTTTTAGGTCACAAGGTTACATTCAATGTGGAGATTAAGATTGTTATTGAAGTTATACCATAAAAGGATTATTTTCAGTACCTTGGGTCCATCGTCTAAAGTAATAGCGAGATAGATAATCACATAATTCATTGTATCAAATTATAGTGGCTATGTCTTTGGAATTTTATGTAACAAAAAGATGCTACTTAAACTGAAAGGTAAATTATACCATTTGACAATTAGGCCAAATATGCCATATGGGATAGAGTGTTGGCCCATCCAACAGGAGCATAATTAGAAGTTATTAGTGTTAGATATGAGGACGTTTTATTGGATATGCAACTTTACAAGAAGAGATAAGGTTACGAATGAAGTGGTAAAAGATAAGTTAGGGGTGGATAACATTAACAATAAAATGAGATTCGCTAAAGAAAAAGAGATAAATGGGTTCAAACTTTGATATTTAGGGTGTTCAAGGCAACGAAATGGTGTAGGTGTCTTAGTTATCAAGGAAATTATGCATTATGTAACGAGGGTAAAGAGGTATAATGATAGGATTTTGACCTTAAAGATTGTAGTAAAAGATATTGTTTTCAATGTAAAATGTACTTAACACCCCAAGTAGGGTTGGAAGAACAACTTAAGCATCAATTTTTGGAAGAGTTAGATGAGGTGATTTAATAAATTCCCACTAATGAGAAAGTTATTAAAGGAGGAAACTGTAATGAGAATATAGGGGCAAGTTTGCTTGTGTTTATATGGGTTTTGTTTACAGAGCTAGAAATGACATATGGTCTTTTCAGTAGCTTTGATTTGGTGATAGCCAACTTATTCTTCAATTAAAAATAGGAACATCTTGTAACCTTTAGTAGTAGAACTAC
Source organism: Erythroxylum minutifolium (assembly GCA_027123815.1). Taxonomy (NCBI): domain Eukaryota; kingdom Viridiplantae; phylum Streptophyta; class Magnoliopsida; order Malpighiales; family Erythroxylaceae; genus Erythroxylum; species Erythroxylum minutifolium. The sequence continues at coordinate 10,030,594 of JAOTJB010000210.1, read as the reverse complement.
GAAGACTCCAATTGATTACTTCCTCGTAAGATGAAGTGATTGACCTAGTTGTAAGGGTTGCAAGGTGATACCTAATACATTCCTATCAACTCAACATAGATTATTGGTTTTAGATCTTATAATCAAGGGCTAAATAAAGAAGAGAAGTTCTTAGTTGTGCATTCGAATTAGATGGTGGAATCTGAAAAGGACATTATAGAATAATTTAAGGACAAAGTAATGTCTGGAGAAGAATGGAAACTAAAAGGTGATGCTAAACACATATGGGATTGAGTAGCAATTACTTAAAAAAAGACTGCTAAGGAGATTTTAAGAGTTTTTAAAGGTCTTAGTGGTAGTAAGAAGAAGTCTTGGTAGTGAATGAAGACGTATAAAAGAAGGTGAAGATCAAGAAAGTTACTTATAAAGAGAAGGTTGCTAATAGAGAGAGTTACAAGCTAGCAAAGAAAAAAGCAAAGAAGATAGTCTTAGAAGCCAAAAGTAGAGCCTACGAGAACTTATATCAGTGATTAAAAAATAAGGATTGGGAAAAGGATCTATTTAGGTTTGTAAGCGCTAGAGAATAAAAAGCAAGGGACGTAAATCAAGTTTATTGTATAAATGATGAAGTAGGACATGTGCTTATGGATAAAAATGACATCAAAAGAAGATGACAAAAATATTTTTATAGCTTTTTTAATTAAGGTGGAGATGACACCTTTTCTTTGGATGATCTTAGCACTTTTGAGAATTATCACAACTTCACTTGTTATTAGTATATCACAAGAGAAGAAATTAAGTTTTGAGAAAGATGAAGAGTGAAAGGGAAATAAAACTTGATGATTACTTATAGAGGTATGGAAGAGCTTAGTAAAGGAGGGTCTTACTTAGTTAACCAAGCTTTTTAATGTGATCCTCAAGTTTGCCAAAATGTCAAATGAGTGAAGACTTAGTATACTAATCCCTCTCTATAAGAACAAAGGAGACATCCAAAGTTGTAACAATTATAGAGCGATCAAACTACTTAATCATACCATGAAGTTATGAGAGAGGGTAACTAAGAAAAGAGTGAGAAAATGTGTAACTATCTTAGAGAACTAATTTTATTTTATGTCAGGAAGGTCCATGACAGAAGCTTACACCTCCTTAAACAATTAATGAAATATTATAAGGATAGACAGAGGGACTTGTACATGGTTTCTACTGACTTAGAGAAGGCTTATGATAGAGTACTTAGGGAAGTCATGTGGAGCTGTTTAAAAGTTAAGGGAGTTCCTATGACCTATATAAGGGTTATTAGGGATATATATTAAGTTGTTAAGACTAGAGTAAGGACAACAGGAAGAGATATACAACAAATTTCTATCGATATCAAACTACATTAAGGATCCTCATTGAGCCCTTTCTTATTTACAATAGTTATGAATGAACTCACCAAGAATATCAAAAAGAATGTGCCTTAATATATGTTGTTTACTGATGAGATTATTTTAGTAGATGAAACAAAAGAGGGTATTGATGTCAAGTTAGAACTTTGGAGGGATACGCTCAAGTTTAAGGGCTTTAAATTGAGTAGGACTAAGATTGAGTACTTAGAGTATAACTTTTCAGGTCACAAGGTTGCACTCGATGTAGAAATAAAGATTGGTTTATAGGATTGTTTTAAATACCTTGGATCCATCATACAAAGCAATGATGAGATAGATAATGATATAGCTTATCATATCAAATCTGAGTGGCTTAAATGGAGGGACAGATAAGGACTTTTAAGTGAAAAGAAGATTGTTGGAACGAAAACAAAAACAAGCTTGGTTTGGCTAAATGGTAGATTTTAAAAATTTTTCCGAAATCAAAATATAGCGGAAGCGTAACACCAAATCAACATGCTTTAATCAATAAATGATATGGTATAAGGAAAATAAATAAAATAAGAACAAGATCGCAATTTTTTCTTACCGACTCTTTGCTACAACTTTCATTCCTTGTACTGTGTCCTCAACCAATTCGATTTACCACGTGTTCTCCTTAGACAACTTAGTTATCAAGATCCTTCGGTGGGAAAGGAGAAGAAAAATTGGATAGCAAACCTTTTGCTATATTTGGTTAGTTCAAAAGAACAACAAAATTGAGACTTTCTTTATTGCTATAGCCGACTATCTTTTAGAACAAAAAAAGACCTCTTTTGCTATGTTCGGCTAGTGTTGAGAGAATGGAGAGAGACCAAAATTTTCATATGTTAATAACATCAAAGCTAAAATGAAAAACTCTCTTTACAAGTACAACACCTTTCAATTTTTTGAGAGAATGAAGAGACAAAATGGAGAGACCAATCGTGAGCTGCCAATTACGTTAATGGTGAGCTAAAAAACCACACCCTCTCATTCACTTTTGAATAAATGAGAGTGTTGTTAGTTTATGCTTTTAAAACAAGCATCATAAAACATTTAATGATGGGAGTTAGTGGATAAAAGCCATGCATGTTTATTTTAGCATCACATGATAAAAGACATGCATGCAAAATGAGTTGTATACATATTCTTTGTAAATTGAGTGAGCTTCTGACCCCTCCACTAGAATCCTTCAACGTTATCCATATTAAAACCAAGCATCTATTAGTATCAAAACTGATTAAATTCTCTCCATCCAAGTCTAACACTTGGATAGTTTTGTGAGATAATGGAGAGCTAACGCACCACTTCAAAGGGCTGCACATTTTCTATCCTTTAATCACACTTGGAAGTTAGCTATAATAATAAAATGTTCATTTAAGGTGTTTTAAAACACCAGTCAATAAATCAAAAAGAAAGAAGCATGACCGAAGACTACATTGTAGAATTCGATTTTGCTTATCCTTTCCTTTTTTTCAATTTTAATTCAATTAATCTAATTAATTAAATCAAAATCCAACGTAATATTAAAAGTTCCTTTGGACTTATAATTAAAAATTAATTAGTGTAAGCCCAACATTTAATTATAGGCTTAAATCCTATTTAATTAACTCTTAGTTAAATTGTTTCGGTCCTATTGGTCGAAATCCAATTCGTCCATTTCTCTCCAAACTGTCTCATTTTCTTTCCGATAACCTCCGTTTATTTTTCTTGCTTTCCTTGATAACCTTCCTTGAAGCTAAGTGGGGAATCTAATTAGACTTAAATAATTTAATCTCCAATAAGCCCGTAATTAACTTAATCTTATTAGAATTAATTCTGATTTATTAACCAAATATCATTCCACTAAAGACAATTGGTTGAACTCTTGAATTACTTAAAATTATAAGAAACCGTGTTTCACAATTATTAATTCGATATCCAATCGCAAACTCTATTATGAACCATGTTATGGTCATCCATACAATAAAGGGTAAAATTACTGTTTTACCCTTATGTTAGTTTTTCTTTCTAGATCTCCAGTTTTACTCTACAAGGTGATTAACATACAAGATTTAATCTTGGTGTTAAGACCTGATAGGTAGCTAGTCCATCAAACTATTGGCGCCAGATTAATCAGCAATCTCCGTAAAACATCTAAAAGTGATGATATCACTATAAACTCTTTATTTGAGTAAATGTTCCTTGATACGTGTTTCAATTAATAATTCCAACATGTAGACACTGGATTGATACCCAGTAAAAATCCATTTTGATCATATCAAGAATTATAACGAGACATACATGAGTTCACCACTCATCAAGATTGTGGTCTGTAATAAATGAATGCTAAGGTGTATGTTTTAAGATTAAAATAACAACCTACTTTATTCTTTAAAAACATATGCAATTCCAGATTCATTTAATAGTTCCATTACCAAGAGTCAACTACTATCATGATTTGAAACTCTGTCATTCACTTGAAGTAAACTTCTTTACTTACACAGAGGTAAATCGCAACACTACGTCTAAACCATAATCAAGCGACTAACTTGATTATTCGACTGTGAATTAATTAATTAAGATTATAATTATATACATGTTTCTCATACATCTTCATGTATATGTATATCACTTACAAAAGAACCTTTGGTACCTTATGACTAGTTATATTATGCTCATACAAATAAAACCAAACTCTTTTGTTTTATTAATAGCAAATATTTTGATTACAATATTGTAACTCGAAGAAAATTAAGTTCTATGTAAATACACTTGCTTTCTAGGGCACCATATTCACATAACCCTAACATCCCCAAGCTCTCCAAAACTGTAAGCTATAGCAAATGAAAAGGTCTCAATTTTGCTCCACCAACCTGTCGAACAAAGAAAAAGGAGAATAAGTGGTAGATCAAATTGGTTGAGGACACAACAGTGAGGAGTCGAAGTTGTAGCAAGGAGTCGATAATAATCTGATCTTCTTCTTATTTTATTTTTTTTCCTTGTGTTGTATCATGTATGGATTAAAAGCATGTTGATTTGGTGTTTACACTTCCGCTGTGTTTTGATTTCGGAAAAAGTTTTTTAAATATACTATTTAACCAAACCAAGTATGTTTTTTTTAATCTAACATGATGAATAAGGTGTTTCAACCCTACCTTGGTCATTTTTTAATTATGTTTATAGATGACATTTTGATGTATTCAAAGAGTAGAGAAGAGCATGCTGAACATCTGAGAATAATCCTATAGAATATGAGGGAGAAACAACTGTATGCCAAATTTAGTAAATGTGAGTTTTGTCTGAATGAAGAAGTGTTTCTGAGTTACATAGTTACTGGACAAGTCATATAAGTAGATCTAAATAAGATAGAGGCAGTGATGAAGTAGGAGGCTTTAAAGACTATGTCTCAGATCTGGAGTTTCCTCAGATCAGTCGGATATTATCGAAGGTTTGTCAACGAGCTTTTGTTGATCTCAGCCCTTCTGACTAAACTTCTAAGATTAACCCTTCAGATGGAATGATGAATGTCCTAGGAGTTTTGAAGAGTTGAAGCATCAGTTAATTATCGCATCGATGTTGACTATTCCATCAAGAACTAGCAGTTATGTGGTTTATAGTGATGCATCACATCAAGGATTGATTTGTGTATTAATGCAGTATGGCAAAGTAATAGCCTCTATGCGTCGAGATAATTAAGGCCTCTGATAGTTATCAATTGCATTATATTTTAGGGTTTAATTTATTAAGTATTTAGTGTTAAATTAAGGTTTAGTGTGTGTTTAGTGTGTTAATTTTTGTGATTTGCATGATGTTTTAGAGTTCAATTTGTTAGGTATTTAGTGTTAATCTGAGTATTTAGTATGTATTTAGGTTTAAATTGTGTTAATTTATGTTTTTAATTGTTTTTATGGGTTAGTATGATGAGTCTTTGAGCTTAATCGTTACATTTTTCAAGTACCTTAATGGGTTTGTTAGTGTTTCAGGGTAAACGGTGAAGAACAGAGAAGATTGGGGGAGTTTTTAGGCCAAAGGCTTAGCCCACGATTGTGACATAGCAAGCCAAAATTGTAACAGATAAGGATAAGCCAAAGCAGCTAGGCCATGATCATACATATGGGGGCACGATCGTGACAGAGAGCTTCCATCCAGGCCACGATCCTGTACATGGGACCACGATTATGACAGAAAGGTTAAGGCATTGGCCACGATCATGGCCCTAAATCAAAAACTTGACTTTTGCAAGATTTTTGGGACCGTTTCGAACCTGACTTTGACCTAGAGTGCCCAGAGTTTAAATATAACATGATGAGACAGATGTAGGAAGTTTTGGAGAGTCTGAATAGCGAGCTTTGATGTCAGCCACATTTCGAAAAAATTGTAGAGAATTTTTTAGAGATTAAGGAAGGAAACGAAGGAAGAGAGACAAGGAGACAAAGCTTGATGCGACATACTTCTCGAAATAGGTGGTTTCCAGTTGTCACTGCCTCCATGATCCATTCTGACAGTAGTTTCTTTTTCTATTTCAATTTAACTTATGTATGAAATTAGGATATTTATTGAAGTTATTGTTGTTGAGTGTTAATTATTATCTATACTCACCTTTGGGTTTTCAATTCTTGAGATTAATAAAGATTAATTGGTTGTGCTTCCTTTTGAATTAATAGTGATTCAATTTCTACTCATAATATTTCGACAATAAATTGAGAGGGTGAGCCGAGTGAAAATAATCAATTTGGGCTAACGAGAGTTATGTGATTTCCCTAAAGAGGTGGTTTCCCACTGTCGCTGCCTCCACGATTGGAGAAGTACGTCCCGTTACGCTTCGTGTCCTTGTCTCTCTTCCTTTGTCTCCTACCTCAATCTCTCAAAAACTCTCTAGGGTTTTCCAGAATGTGGCTAGCCTGAAAGCTCTCTATTCAGGCTGTTCAAAAACTTCCTACATCTGTCCCTTCATGTTATATTTATACCTTGGGCATTCTAAGTCAAAGTCGAGGTTAAAACGGTCTAAAAAATCTTACGAAATTCGAGTTTCTGCTTCAGCCTGACATAGGCCATAATCGTGGCCTTGCCTGTCGCAATCGTGGCCAGTGCCTTAACCTTTCTATCACGATCATAGCCTCATGTGTGCTATCATGGCCTGGACGTAAGCTCTCTGTCATGATCGTGTCCCTATGTACACGATCATGGCCTAGTTGCTTAGGCTCATCCTTGTCTGTCACTATCATGGCCTACTATGCCATAACCGTGGGCTTTACCTTTAGCCCAAAAACTCCTCGAATCTTCTCCATTCTTCACCGTTTACCCTGAAACACTAGCAAACCTATCAAGGTAGCTCAAAAATATAACGATTTAGCTCAAAGACTCACACTAACCCATAAAAACACTTAAACACATAAATTAACACAATTAACGCACTAAAAACACGCTCAGCACTCAATTTAACACTAAATACTTAACAAATTAAACCTTAAAACATAATGCAATTGAAAACTATCAAAATCCCCATAATTAAACGTTTGCTTGTCCTCAAGCTAACAACACAAGAAACATAACAACAACGAAACATACAATGCAAAAAAATGAGACAATGGCTTCGACTTCATGAAATAAATTTAATCCTGAACATAATCTAACTTGTTATATCTAATCATTAACCTACAAAATCTATGTCTAAGGGTTTTGAACTACATATACAAGTTAATCTGGAGCTAAGTGCTAATTCAATTACCCTTTTCAATTGTACACACACATTAATAATTCTTTATTCCTTCAGACTTTATAACTATTCCTAAGTACATTTTAGTGAAAATTCAAGCTTATTACAAGTCCGGTAGGTTTTTAAGAAAAACACATTTTTTAATATATTTTTAAACACGGACTTAGTAGTTTACTCGAAGGCAAACATCGGTGATGAATGTTAATCTAGTTACTCGAATAAGTCAATTATTAACAGCTTGGTTAAAATGTCATTATAGCCTTTTAATGCGAAGATACACATTTATAGTGCTTGTTGATCTGATTACTCAGCTATTATTATGTTTCTAATTGGCTACTAGCTCTATTCATAACCTGAAGGTTAGCGAAATAGTAATTTATTAACAAACCACTTTTTTGATTGCCTACCTTTTTGTTTTTAACTATTCGTTTTCATGAAAAATACTAGTTAAGCTACTTAAGTTGAAGGGCCTCAGAATGAAAGTGATAACCTAGAGTGTACTAAATTTACATTAAGTCCTAATTAAGCCGTATATTTATCCAAAAACCCTTATTCACTAATTTTTCTAGCTAATGATCATTTATAACCTACTAGACTATGTTCAAAATTAACCAAATTTCACTCATCTAAGCCAATAACACATTCAAATAGTTTGCACAATGCAACCTAATAACTATCATATAATATGCAAAATCACATTCAAAAGCAAAAACATAAAATCCGACCCCACACTTGAACAACACATTGTCCTCAATTTGAGAAGGAGGCACACATTACATAAGATAAGTAAAGACAAAACAAAAATTAAAGTGACAGTAAACAAATAAAAATAAAAAGAACAAAAAAAATAAATTAGAGCTGAAAGTTAATTTGGAAACGAAAAATTAGGTTAGGTATAAATCCAAAGGAGATGGAGGTGGTGATGGTGTCGGAGGTGGTAATTGAATGCCTTGAGACTTGGGTTAGGTATAAATCCAAAGGAGATGGAGGTGGTGATGGTGTCCGAGGTGGTAATTAAATGCCTTGAGACTTAAAATAATAATGGATCCGTTAGATATCCCGGCTCTGGCATCGTTATGTTCATGCCATCTCTGTAACGTAGTGTTTGGTTAGCGTCTCCAAGAGTGGAGACGGATGACAGAGACACAAAAGTCCTGTCCCCTAACCTGTTTGGTTGCTGTCTCCACCTAATTTTGTCCCGACTCCGGAGACAGGGACATTAAATTCTTGTGACTTCCATGACTGTGGCACGGAAATGAGGGGACGGAGACAGAAATCAAAGACGTTGGTGAAATGTCAAAAATACCCTCCCCTTAAAACCTAAAACAAAACACATCTCTCAAACCTATTAAGTAATAATAATAATTTAATTAATTATATTATAATTAATTAATTAATTATAATATTTAAATTAATGCATAGTCTAAACATAATTAATTAATTAATTATAATGTTTTAAGCAAAGGTGAAACAAATAGATACATGGCATAGTCTAAACATAATCTACTACCCTTGTCCCCTACATTCTCCGTGCCAACGTTTGGGCCATAAGAATTGGGCCCTGAACAAACCAATAAAGTGGCCCATTAACAAGCTGGGGACCGAAGCCGAATATTCCTAACTTCTTCGCAATATTCGCGAATTTATTCTATTATATGATTTATTTTTGTTTCTTTTTAAAACGCATCATTCGTAATTTAATTTTTTTTGAACATTTTTCAGACATAATTTCATAACTTTTTAATGAAACTATTAAAGAAGGGGTGATTGAAATTTCTAAAAGTTAGAGGGTATCTTTAGCAAAATTGAAATTAAATAGCAAAAATCACAAAGGACATGAGTGTAAATTAACCACAAAAATTAACGAAAACACTTTCCTAACGATTTGAAATTAACCAATCACCATAAACAATGATTAAAAAATTTAACCAATTTAATTAGTTCAACTGTAAAAATCTTAAATTCTCCAATTTTTCAGTTCAATTTTTTAATAATTTTTTTAAAAATGAATCAATTGTTATTAATAAATAAGTTCTTATAAATCAATTAAATTTTATTTAATAATCTATTTTTTAATTAAAATTAAATTTTTTATGAATAAGGATAATCTTTTTCAACTATATTTCAAATTTTAATTTTATTTAATTTTTAAATTGTTCTATAATTTTTCAATATCAGTTAAATATTTTAAACCTTAAATTTCTTATCTAACCTATTTAACTTTCGATTTGGTTTTTAAAATATTCACCTTCAAAATAAAACTAATTAACATGCATCATTTCGAGTTAGCAAAGAAGAACATAAAACAAAATTAATATACTTGTTTTTCTTAAAATTGCATACCCATATTATATGTTATAATTATCCAAATTATCTCCCTCCATGTGCTTACTAAGAAAATTGAGATACGGGATAGTATTCTTACCTTTCTCTAATCATACCAAATCTATATATGATGGTAAATTTAAGATTTGACGACAATAATTCAACTTTAACATTCCGTTTAGTTTCTTCCAAAGAATATTGAATCATATAATTAGATAATAAGCTGATATTTTAACTAAATTTTAGCATTTAAATTATGAAATCGTGCATTTGGACGAATGGTAAAATTTGAAAGAAAGCAAATGTTTAGGTATCAAATTGTCAATTAATCATATTATATATCAAGAGCATGCACTAATTCTTTGTAGAAAAGGGCAGAGCCTTACTCTTTCACCATATATATATCTAATCAAGGTGTTTTGACCGACGAAATCTATGAACAGAAAAGCATGACAGAAGAAAAGTCTACGCAAATGATTATCTATGGGTAGAAAAGGTAGAGAAAAAGAAAAAGCAAAAACTATATGAGAAGAACAAGAAGGAAAAAGAAAAAAAAACAATCTTTATAATCAAAGCTGGTCTCTCAATGCTCAAGAAAAGAAACAAACCACGATGTGGAATCTGATGAGCAATTTCATCATAAGTTTCTTCATCCATCTATTCAATGTAATTGGTATTCGTCGTTTGATGGTGTTCTGCTTTGTAAGTTGAGAAAAACTATGGCAATTTTGTTTAATATCAATATCAACCATCTCCAAGCCTTTGAAAACTTTCAGTCTGAAACATGATGCATGTGGAAGAATTATAAGCCATTTTTGAAACACAACATATTCTATTCCATATGACAAAGTACTTTGCAGTTTGCACACATTCACACACATATCTATATACAGTAAACACATGTTAATTCAAAGTTCTGGCCTTGTCATGAGATAAGAAGTTATGCATGGGAAAATGGGGTTTAAAGAGAAAAGATGCATATGATCATACAAAGGAAAAAGTTCCTTCAGTTTTATGGGAATCATTACTGGATCCAATCGTTCCTTTATCTTCTATCAAACACTGGAAAAAGCCACGCTAGAGAAAATTTTGGGGAATGGAAAATTGCAGAACTTTTGTTGTTTGCGAACCACAGCTAATAACAAGATTAAGCTTAGCAAGAAAGCATAGATGAAGAGGTGATTATGGCTTCCTAAGAATGTTTCGGGCTTAGACATTGATCAGCTCGTGAAGATCTGACAGATAAAGGGTAGGAAACAAAGATGATTATGGATATTGGTTGCATGAAAATGGGAACCCTAGTTTGCCATGTTTGAATGTACCCGTTCAGTTTGCATATAAAGGACATGTTAGTATAGGTTGGTAGAAAAAGTTGAAATCTTTCCGAAACATTCCGATTGGGAACTTCTGACCTGAGCGATTACTGCTTGTCTGAAAAACAACATGAAAGCTTTTGATTGCATGCCATAAATATGTTTGGAGAGCAATTAATACCCTTCTGCCAACAGTTTCCAACAAGAATTAAAGCTATCAGAATTCTGAAACATGTCTACTGATAAGAATATCATTCACACACGCACACACACACAGGGAAGAAGCTATATCTGAAAATCTCTTTTTCAAACCAAAAACTAGACATCCCACATACGTACGACCATCATATGTTGTTGATGATGCGTGGGGAAACCATCTAACAACTAAATACGACTTAATTAACGAACCTCGCAAGCAAATATATTAAATGCAAACAAGTAATATATGTAGTAATTAAAGCGATGGAAAATGAGAGAAAAAACACCGCCACCAAGAAAAAATTCTACTTATTAATCTTCATCTTCTGGATTTGCTTAATCTAGCAAATGATCGGACCGAGACGCTTGATTCCCCGAATAGTTGTTTTGGATCCTTTGGGAGACAAAGACCCTTCAATCCGTTATCATCACTGGCAAAAAGGGGGTTTCATATGACAACGAACTTGGTTGCACCCTTCTTCATGTGTAGCAACCCCGACTTTATCTTCTCCTTCTTCTTGCTCTAGTGGGTTTTCCTGTGTCGATATTGGGTTGTGGGATTTGTGAGTACCAAAAAGAGAGAGGAAGATAATGAAGGTGGTGGCAAGGATGTAATGATGAAGAATCAGTGATAAGAACATGGAGGATGAGGAAGAAGAGAGCATGATGATTGCTGTTGGTTGTTGCTGATAAAAGGCAGAAGAAAAATCCAAAGTATTGCCTGCCATCTCTCTCTCTCACTAGCTATAGAGCCTTTAGAGAATGGGAGATGGAGATAATAGAGACGTAGAGATAAGCCAGCCAGCCAGGCTTCTCTCTCTATCTCTCTCCGTCTCTCTCTCTTCCTCCCTATGTGTTGTCTGTGGCTTATGTGGAGAGAATTATCATTAAAATCATAGTGCTAGCTTTTTCATTTCTCAGGCTCTCTCCTATTCCGTTGCTGCTCTCCAAGAAAAAGGACTGGACCCATTTGTTTTTAATCCTTGTGGGGAAGAACCTCTCAGGTTGCATCACTTATTCTTTGCTCTTGTTCAATCGCACAAACAACCAAACCAAGTTGCCATTGTCACGCCTAGTATATGTTCATCCACATAACGCGTCAAATCATAAGATAGAAAGACCAACATCGCATAAATACAACAAGAGAATTTTCGTTGGTAGAAAAAATCTTTTGACTTGAAATAACAAGGGGTAAAAGTGATGAATTGCGGATTGGACTAACTTTCACAATGTACGTATAGTATAGGCGTGCAGGGATTGACTAGTAGACCACAGTTTCCAATTTTTAAGTTTCAACAGTATTTTATTCTACACAGTAAAAAGGTTGTTTATGACTGCTTGCTGAGAATATGAACATGCTAACTATAAGCTTTATTGGGTTTAGTTAAAGGTGTAGGAATTTGGCAGGCCAAATGTATGTGTGTGTATATATATATATATATCTCTAGAGTGAGGATAGCGGACAGAGCCTGCAAAAGCATTTCCTCCTAAACTACGCTTACTACAAGAGCAAAAATAGTTGTTGCTGTTCCTCAAATGCAACGATCTTTCTGTCAAAAGAGAAGTTTTTATTCTGGAAGATCTAAGGATTACAGCCAAGCATAAGATTCCCATATAAGCATATTTTGAAATTGTGTCACTTCATCAACTCGCAACTGATTGTAAGATCTAGGTGGTAGATACTCCATGCATTATTTTGAACCCTACTCTTGATGTTCATGTATATCTTATTCTATTCTCCTAATATTCCTCGTCTATGCGTAATCGTTTTCTACAGCTTTCATGCCTACAACATTCCCTCTGGCCACCTATTTCTGCGGTCGAAATTGTAAAATTCCCCCCCGAAAAAAGTGTCAAAAGATTAAGTTAGTTGCTTTAATTTGGGTCTTCACCCTAACCTATGATTGTGCTTTGGAATTGAACTCCTAAATTAAGGTGAGTGAAACTACAGGAAACTCAAGCCTCAGTAGCTACAAGTCTTGGACATAAACTTTGGTTTTCTACTTTTGTCATACACTCTACTCATCAAAAGGTCCCTATAATGTTGTCCCCCTGGAAATGTTTTCCCCCTTCAATTGACCTTATTGGTCTAAAAGGGTCAAGAGGTGAGAAGCCCTCAGCCCTCAATTTTGGAATTAAGGGTATATGCACTTTTGGTCCATAATAATTGATAATAAGATGAGACAACACTGGCTGTGATTAGGGCAAGGAAATGACCCTTGAACCTTTCTCCAAGAGGCCAGCATCACTTTAGGTTTGACCCTGACAAAGTCACCCACTCAAGCCAGCCTTTTTACTCCTCCCACTTTCTCCATTATAGAAGAGAAGAAACTTCGTGGCAAACCAAGCAAGTTTAGATGGAAAAGCATATATCAAGCTTTAAAGAAAAGTGACGAAATTTTTCCCTGAGAGATTCAAATCCTTTTAGCACCCAAGAGAACAAAACCCCACCAAAGATGAAAAAGTTCACAGTTTGCATGTCTCCTAGTCTTTATCAATGCTTGCTATAAATTAAGCATACATAAACTGCTGGCACCCATATGTTGTTTTCCATTCTGTCTTTTGAAATTTCTCGCTATTAATCCATGACACTATCGCTGTGCTTACACTAAAAACAGGTAATATAAGCCCCATCTTTCTAAATACGATGCCGTGGAAGGGATGATGAGAATACCCAAGAAATAGTTGAGGTAAAAAAGTTGACATCTTGTGAATGGTGGTACTTGGTAGCGCAATGGACGCATACATTTCATATCAAATCAAACACAAGTGTATAGTATTGAAGCTGCAGCTTGGACCCACATCACTTCTTACTCCTTTCTGTGATTCCACTGGGGCAGTAGGTGGCGTGGCTCCTATGACAAAACAGTGAAAGTTTTTTATTTTATTTCAAGGTGCTGTCACTTGGTTCCAAATATTCTGCTCATCATCATTACAACTAGAAAGTGGTTGACACCTCCCAAAGTCCTAACTAATGTCTAATGAAACTTTTTTAATGAGCACTCCCTGCCATGTTCATGTTTTCTTTTTTCCTTTTTTTAACAAGTAGCTAGTTATTTTTTAAACAGTAAAGCTTATACGTATTTTAAAACATTGCATATTTAGAAAATGATCTTTTTATTAATTTTTATGAAATTATTTTAATAAAAATTAATAGTTATATAAACTCTTTCAAATGTTAATAATTAATCACATAAAAATTTATGTTAAAAATAATTTAACAAAAATATCATAAACTTAATTAGTTAGTTAAATTAGGTATGATATGTATAAGTATTTATCATTTCTAAAACATGTGGTAAGTCACGTTAATTCAACGGAAGCACTATCATTAGGATAAAATTAAAAAAAAATTAAAGTTTGAATGTTTAATTGTTATTTTTTATAAATTGAGAATTGTTTAACTGGGCTGGGTCTGGTTACTAGCATGAAATTGACTGTCTTAGGTGCTAAGAAAGACCATTCGTTATGCTGAGTTTTGATTTTCTCACAGTACAGAGCCCAGCGGGATGGAGCTAACGTTTCATATCTTTTTGGGAACTTCCATCAAACACTTGCGTTTCTAAGCACCGCAAGTGCCTATTCCTCACAAGATTATCGCAGTCTCTAAATCTTCTCTTCTCGACCAAATTCACATTAAGGAAAGTGCTGCGTTTTCCTTAGCTTTACTGGCTTGTCATATGTTCAACTTGCTAGAGGGACAGCAGAGGTTTTGTTTTCATCTCAATTTGTGGCCTTGTTCAATTTGCTTATGTCTATTACTTTCCTCTTTTGGAAATCAAATTGTAATCCTACAAAGCTCGTAATTTGAATATTTTGTGAAAATGCATTGCACTTCCTGTCATAGAGTTGTCAGGTGGTGTATGAAACGAGAGTCTGGATCCTCTGTCTAAGTTAACTTTGTCTTATTTTGTTCAATGTCCAAACGATGCCGTATTGTATAAAAAAATTTGGCAGGCGTTATTAAACTTAGACAGACATCTATGGGACTCACCCACAAGCACCGTTTTTAAGCCACAGCCAAAAGCCAGTTTTTGTTTTGAAAAGTCAGTTTTTGTTGTTTTCAAACGTTATTTCAGAGGTTCTGATTTTTTGCTTATTCTTGCTATGAACCAAATTAAAAATAATCAGGAATTTAATGATATTATTTAATATCATTA
>JAOTJB010000210.1:9949448-9963697 GCA_027123815.1 Erythroxylum minutifolium | reverse complement strand
CCATATGATAATCTCATAACGGGTCATCCGATGTACTTACTACTCTTAGTAAGCATCCACATGTTAACTCTAAACAATTCATACTTACAATTTGTGAGATCCACTGCTTGATCAAATCAAGGAGTATAACATGTGCTAGTCTGTCTAGATTAATAATGTCCTATCTTATTAATCCTTGACTAGGGATTATTTAGATACTAACATAATTACACATGATAGGAATCTCATTATTATGATCTCATCATGATTTCCTTCATATTATGTTTTATATCATGGACTTCATTAATTCGATTTAAGATCAATATCAATTTATATATAAATGAATATCAAATTAACAAAAAATGCCTTTCGCTTTATTAATAAAAATAAATTTTGTACAAAAGCACCAAAAATAATTGCCTTTATAACACTACTCTAACAGATATTCCTTGACTTTCTTACGTGGACCTTCACCTTCAACTATAGATTGAATTGTTGTGGTCTCCTTCTTCTTTTGGAAGCTCAATTCTAGGGATGTAATAGGCCTCGAGCTAAGCTGAAGTCAACGAGTCAAGCCTGGGTTAACCGAGCCTCAGACCTAATTTTTTCAAAAATTTAGGTCCTAGGTCTACCTTAAGCTCGGACTTCCCAGGCTTGGTTAGGCCTGAGGCCTGACGAATAATGGAAAAAAGATATTGTTTAGCCAAAACGACATCATTTTGACATCTTATTTTAATAAATTAATTCAGCCCCGGCAGAGTCACAGACCCAAGCCCGACTCAGGCTATAAAGAGTCAAGATCTATAAGAAAAAACAAAACTAACAAGTTAATACAATAAAATAAAATAAAACATAATGAAATAAAAATGGCTATAACAATAAAATTTAGGCTTTTCTAATATTACTAGTCCCCGAAAACAACTTCAAAAACTTGGTTTAGTATCAATATTAAAAAATACTATAAGTGCATTGCGTAGCAATAGCTAGCACAAGCAAGTATGGGTCAATCCTACGAAAACTGTAAGTACTAATAGTTACCCTTTTTTTATATTATCTAAACTATGAATTAGATTGTGGATTTTAATTAAAAATTAAACTAAACAAATAAACTAAGATTTAAAACGATATTGAACTCAAAACAAAAAAAAATACTAAGAAGATGTCAATATCAAATAATAGTGTTTAGATAATGAATCCCCCTAAAAACCTTAATTATTAACCTTTTATCATGCAATTATATTATTGATTATTGGACCATAGAAATGTCCTGTCTTATGTTAATATCTTTCTCAAGACTATTAACAAATAATTCATTAGATGATTAACAAAAATCTTTATAATTAAAACCCCTAAGATTGCATTATTGATTTGTGAATTCTATTATTAAGTTTGACCCTAATATAAAGGATTTATGTCGACCTATCATTAGTTTTGCATGCAACACCTTCCAATTATAGTAAATCTATTCATATAAGAGGACTTCTCAATCTCAAACGTATGAAATCAAATTATGCATTAATATTTGAAGTATAATAGAACAAGAATAAAAACATAATTTAATCACAATAAATCAATCCATATAATTGCATTTGATAAAAAGATTAAAACATTTTTTATCAAGACTTAGGATTCACTACACCTAGACACTAAAAAAGTTTAGTTCCTACTCATAGAAAACAAATCCAAATATAAATATGTAGAAAAACTACTGAAAAACAAAGAAATCACAATTTTAAATCTCTATTTCTCTTCTATTGAATCTTCTTGCAAGTTTATATTAGATGATGCTCTCTATCGGATCTCTTGATGTTATCATCGTGTTTTCCTTATGCCTTTATCAAAACCTTTACCTCTGTAAGTGTCTTACATCTTAAAATTACTTAAAAACTCTACTCTCTTCTTTTGACCTCCCCTTACGTCCTTTTATAGTGAAAATTAGGATTTTTTGAGTTACACAATTAATTTACACGGATGCATGAGTGACCATATATCTCCAAAAATACCTAAATTTGCGATTTTACATGAGTATAAAGACTTACACTGGCAACATACAAGGCCTCTATATCAATATATACTGGCATGTAACTCTACATGATTAGAACTAAATTCTTCAATCTTCATACGTTTACAGAGGTTTGTATAGTTAATGTACACAGTTGAGTATCTTTAAGTTGCTCCAAATCTTTGTTTCATGTCATGATTTTATCCGAAATTTTCTCCTTTTGGTTTATTAAGGCAATTATTAACTATAAATGCACCTAAAGAAAATTAAGTACCAAAAATACATAAAAACTATTAAATAACAAGTTAAACACATAAAATATAGTTATATAATTATAATCTCAATGATACTACTAGATTACATAATAGAGACCATCATATTAGGGAAAAAACACTTCGTATATTAAAAATTACCTCTTCACACCAACTGAACGAGTGTCACACTATGATATCAATTCGTACATATGCATTTTGAAACTTTGCTCTTGCACACTAGCACTACAACTTCATCTTATTGTCTTTTTTTATCTCTTCTTCCTTTTTATTGACTGCAACATTCGCTCTAAACAAACAACCAAGTTAGAATTCAATTATAAATCATAAATAAAATACCATAAAAGCCTCTAAAAACTATGCATTTCATGTCTCATAGTAACATTCTCACTTATGACTCTCATATATGTATATGTAGGCCTCAAATATTAAATAACAAAAGGATTGCATCTAATGCAAATATAATATTATTATTTGCAATATTATCTTCAGTTATAGTCATGTGATTCCTAAATACGTAATTTTATTGATGATATATTAGCCTAATAGTTATAATAGTTGATTATGATATAAAAACTTGAAAGCTCACCTTCAACTAAAAAAAGAAATTTCAGACAGGATAATCGAAATACCAATAGTAAATGAAAGTGATTAATTGATATGACAACGGTTTGTTGTGTTACAAATTAGATATGGCAAGTATAACTGAGAGAAAAATCATCAACAAACTAACAACAACAAAAATCTACAAAGAAAATAGAAAATGCTGTGCGATTAAGTTACTTATGAGATGTTGGAAGTGGCAATGACAAAGTTAAAGAAAATGACAAGCAGACTAATATAAGGCATGCAAGAAACTCCAAGCAGAAATCAACGATCTTCCTCTGCAAGAAATTACACATTCTTTTAAAGTGTGCTTGGTTTCTTTGGGAGGAATGGTAATAACAATTATAATAAATACGGGAGAAATGGAAGAAATAAAAATGGATATAACTTCCATTCCTTCCTATATTTCATTATTTACTATATTAGAGATACAGAGTATTGCCCTAAAAGGAGATATAAGAATAATATTCATCACATTATAATATGTTACTAATCATTTTCTCATTCTTTTTTTCTCTTGTCATCTAACCAAGTACCACGTTTTTTTTTCTTAACCACATCAAATATGATTTTATTTAACATCTTTTCTGAATTATTACTTATTATATTAATATTATTTTTTCTCACGTGACAAAAATTTGTAGATTACAAAGTGATTTCCTTATTTTATTTTCTATTATCAGAGTACGTCTGCAAGTGTCGATTAATGTAAATAAGGTAAAAAATTAATTAAAGGAAAAAGGTTCTACCTGGAGGAACGTTGGTATGTAAGCTTGCCATTCCATGTTCAGTCAACTTACAAATTTGGATTAATGTAAGAAGGAATCTCATTAAACACGAGGTCACTTCACAGTCTACGGAGTTTATCAGTACTGATAAACTCACATAATTTCTTTTTACGGTCTAGATAATTCTTATCTAGAATTTAGAAACAAAAAGATGCTTTGTACATAATTTCAAAGACTATATATCATTAAGGTTGTCTTCATCACCACCGTTGTAAGGACGATGAGCATCATTACTATCGACGTCACCAAGTGGGACTTGAACAAGCATCTCATCGGTACTTCTTATTACTGATAGTTCCCCACTATGAACAGCAGAACCACACGTCTCTTCCTGTAACCTTTTGTAAATGTCCTCCACCAACCTCCTGGAGGCGCCACCTAATTCTGACGGGCCTGCCGCGGCAGAATCATCAATAACGTTTCTGCTGTCCACCGTAAGGTGCAAAGGTTTAGTTACAGTCTCAGTGCTCAGAAGTGGACATGCAGTATTAGGGGTGCTTCTTCTGGTTCTCACTCTTCTCTGCCATCCATGTAATGATCTCCTCACAGTCTCAGAAACTATAGCTTTGTTGAACCTTCCACCCATCTGCAACCACATAAGTTTATGAATGTGAATGATGATAGGTTGAAGAGGATGAGATGAGAAGGGGAAAATGGCAGACCTGTGTGACGATTACATAGAGAGGGAATGTGATGGAACTGAACCAGAACTGAGTGACCACCCTACAATTGTTAATGAACATTAGAGGTATGAAAATAGTGCATTGCTGGCCAAAGTTTTGGCAGGAAACATAGGACGCGGAGGCTATGACGCACCCGAATGTCAGACGAACCCCGGTGTATGTGCGATTTTCCATGAAACAAGAAGAATCTCTTATTTCCCACTGGAAATAAAGAATGTTATTAACCTCTACTTGTAGCTCAGGAAAACATCGTGGTGATTATGCGGCAATCAACATTGAAAT
Organism: Erythroxylum minutifolium; assembly: GCA_027123815.1. Lineage (NCBI taxonomy): Eukaryota > Viridiplantae > Streptophyta > Magnoliopsida > Malpighiales > Erythroxylaceae > Erythroxylum > Erythroxylum minutifolium. The sequence goes on along the minus strand of JAOTJB010000210.1, from coordinate 9,959,085 downwards.
CTTACCAGGGACCATATGAATGTCGCCATCTCAAAAGCATTCTGAAAAATGGGGGTTCATTAAGATTTTGAAAAGTTTCTGTTAAAACTTTCAAACTTGTAGAAAGTGTAGGTTCAGTCACCTGAAACGATATAAATTGCATCACTCTCAGAAGAAGCCTGGGCTTCCTAAACCAGAAGAGCTCATCCCTCAGGTTGAGTTGGTGGTTCCCCAACTCTGGAGATGTATCTTGGATTTCAGTGGCCAACTTGACCACCACTCGGTGAAGCTTTGTACCAATTAGCAGTATAACCTTTCATTTTGCGCCGTACAGAAATAGGGAGAAGTTTTTAACAAAAACTAATGTATGCAACTACAGTACATTCAGAAGTAAAAATAAGATATATAGATAAAGACTCACAATGGCTGGAAGAAAAGAAAGCCAAAAGTAAAGATTGGTTCCTGAATCAAAATTTAAAAATAGAATGATAAGTTCTGACCAATTCATGGTTTCAGGAAAGATATGCAGTCGACAGAGTTTTGGTTGGTAGCTTTCAGAATTCAGGAATGTTTACCGTGAAAATCTAGAACTATGCAGCATATGGAATAAATCCAGAGAGGCACACTGCAAAAAGAAGCCCCAAAGAAAAGCAATCAAGTTGATGAGTTCCCAAATCTAAATTTCCAGGACTTCGTTAGTTATCTGACATAATAAAAGCACTTTATAAACAATTATAGAACAACATATGCATCCTTAACACATTCCTATTCAAGAGAGATGCCTATCTCTTGAAACAGCATTGAGGATATTATCATATGCACTTCTGCTGGTCAGCAGGAGAACTAAAGCTGCTAGACTACGGGTGCTATTGATGAATTGAAGTGACGAATTACTATTACCGTTTTATATATCCAGCAAACGATTGAAAGCATCAAATGGATATGTTAAATATCTCTCATTCTTGTAATAAACCTCCGTGGTTGAAGGGTTAAGAGGTAGTATTACCTGATCCCAACAATATCCCGAAATTCTTCCTCCATGCTTCGGAGCATATAAATGTGGAAATCATATGTCAAAGGAAGTTGATGTCTCTACAAATAACAGAACAGGAAATACACCAAAAAGTTTGATTACTAGTAATACGGAAATTGTGTTACTATCTTTTCTCATTTCAATTTGTCAAGTGTAAATGCAAAATGACTTTGGAAACAACAAGGGTATGAATTGAAAGAACTGAACATTTTCAGTAAGATCCCAGAACAATAAGCAAGCTCTTGCTTGTACTGCTATATAGATATTCCAATTACTAGCCAAGCTCTTCAATTACGTAAAGAAGGAGCATACAGTGATGAAACCGAATCGCAATGCCATGTAATCGGCTTGGTTTACGGAACTCCAGAACTGGCGGCTGAAGCAAAGCTGAAAAAGATACATGGTTAGTCAAGTGTGATGTAGATAACAAAGAGATTCATGGAAGAAACAATAATTGGTAAAAAGAGAGCTTTGCTGGGACTTAATCCTGCAATAAGCGTAAAGATTCCATGCCATCTTTCAAGAAATCAAAGCTCTAAGAGAGATCTACATGACAGAATGATGTAAAACTGATAAGAAGAGCCTTATCTTCGTTAAATGCAAAGTGAGACTCTGTTAGATCGATATATATAACATCTTCAAAGAGCTGATGACAAATTGGAGGGACTAGATTTACATTGTTGGAGAGTTCTATAATGAGTTACCAATTGCCTCAAAAGAAAGATTTTTGACATTTCTCAATGATCCTTGGCCTAATTAGACAGTGACATAGCTCCCATTAAGTGCGTATTCAAGGTCTAAGCTAATTAATCTGGAAGTTGGAATATCAGTATGCAATCCGTCTTTCTTACTCGATTGTGAGAAAAAAAAATTGACTTGATTTGGACAGGTATACCAGCCAAACAAGAATTTTGTGTTGGCTCCATGGATGGGCTGTACGATGAAAGATAAAGGTTGATAGTCGAGTCATTCTTCTGTCTCCAGTTCCTGTTTGAGGCGAATCTAGCATTTCAAATTAGTAGGGGAATAGAGGATTTCCCCACTTTAATTATTAATAAACAAATAGTGAGAATACAAAAACCTTAGAATGATGCAAGTTCAAGTTCTGCACCTTTAGTACTTTGAAGGGCCATGGTTTTTGCTTGGTTTTCCCAAGTTCTCCAACTATAGATCTGCAAAGTTTCCATAAAACAGTTAACAGTTCTCTTGGTGTAAAACTGGAAATTGTCTTCAAAAGCTTAAATCTTCAACTAAGATTGAACATCAACCTTAATCATGGCCAAGGCTATGGCAGTAAAGCTGTAACAAACATGGGTGATGGCCAGAACAAACATCAAACGATGGAGCTGTTCGAGACTTTCATGTGAAGCAAAGGATTCTTCACCCTTAAAAGCTCATAACAAGTTCTCAACTCAGTTAAGTAATTACACCATTACAGAATTTCCAACTAGTATCCTCAGCTTTATGCAAAGAAAATCACCTCAGGACAATAATCATGCTGTCTATTGTTAACCTGCTGTCTGACTGTTGAACTATTCTCATAATATAAAGTTGAAACAAGAAAGTGTTCTGCTGCTCCTAGTTGTTCGTCGACTGCACATGGATAGAATCTGCGATTCAAAGATGATGTTTTGACGCAAATCTTGGCCACAAATACAATCCAATGGCCCATCAGCAAGGAAAGAAGCCCGAAAAGCATCAACTCTGGTCACGGATTCACAAGAACAAAAGAAAGACATTCACATTGGTTCCTGTCAGAGAACTTTTGAATGCTAGACAAAATGCCATAACTGGATCCCAGATCAGATAGTGTTCCTTACCGTCTTTGATCTTCTCTAGAGCTGAAAGTAGCGGTTTCCTCTTAGTCTTATCTAACCACTGCAGAAAAGATCAAGTCAAAGTTTGAGTCACCAAGAACTGAATACAAGCAATGACCTTTTCATTTCAAATTATTGTCTCAGTTCTTACCTTTCCAAACTTCTTCAAAGAGCCTTGGAAGAAGAAACCAAGAGAAACCATCACCATGATCACAGTAGCAACTGCCCACGTAGGGGTCAATTCCAATGATGCCTCTCCTTCCTCCATCGTGAACTGGAACCATCCAAAGATTCAACCGCACAAAGTCGTCAACTTCAAAAGCAGAGAAACCCAAATGAATCCCTTTTGGTTGAATATATCAGATCAATCCTGGTAAATTCTTACTACTCGCACGTCAGGGAGAATTTAAGAATTCATGCATGGGGTCTTACAAAGTAACGGGGAATGGACCCCAGCTAAGAACATGTTCACGACCAAGCTAAGCCTCAGTGGACCATCCAACGTGCATTTGTCCTTGTTTTCATCTTTTCTTGTCATAGCTCCGGAATCATCCACACCCCATAAGCACTATAGTTTCGGATAATTTAATGTTACTGACAAGAACCTGCAGGTTTGATGTCCAAAATGATGTTTTCTTTTTCTCTCTTTTTCTGTGATTTGGCTGAATGAGAGACAAAAGATTAGCATATGTAGACAAAGAATAAGATGGACTAATCAACCTTTGATCCACGAGGCACCTATTATTAGGTGATCAGTTCTATAAGAGAGGGCATCGGCATAACCTAACTCCTAAGATTAATATTGCTTTCGATGAGAACTATATACATTTCTTCATAGATTGGTCTATGTGCAAGTTTAATCTCAACGGATTTCCTATCTGAAATTTGTAATAAATTGGGTAGTTAGATAACCGGTCAACCTCTGCTGTGTTTCTGTAACTGGTTTATGGCATTGACTAGTCACAGTGGTCCTGACAAAGCATGTTAGTACATTAATCTGATGAAGATATCGAGCAGATTTGGTAGCTATTGTTATGCCAAATAACACCAGGTAGTCTCTTGAGATATTTATTTGCAACAAATGGCAGAACATAATTATTATAATGAAATACGCATTTGGTCATATAAATATACATTATATTATGTAATTTACTAGCATTAGATTATTCATTTCAACGAATCTCATTGCATCCTAGCATGACCTGAGGTCTAATTGGATTTGAGAATTCGTCCTTCTCCATTGTTCATTTACTTTTTCCATACCATTTGTCTTCAGGACTTTATTGTTTACACATCCTATCTTCCTCACGTTGTATTTTATATTTCTTGCAATTGGGTTATGGAAAAATAAAAGAACAACAATCTTGAAGAGCTGTTAAACACTTCAAACAGGATGTCCCCAACTAACAGAGGGACGATCTAAACAAATGGCACAAATATTGCTAAATGGTTCAGAGGTCGGCCATAGTTCTGGCCTCCAAAAAATCAATCAGTTCAATTACACGTGGTGATTGAATTACAAGTAATGGACTACGCATTTCCTGAATTGCTTTTATCCCGAGCGTATCATGCACTTTGACTTGTTATGTACAACAATTAACAGCTGTCCTACCCTGAATGTAGCGGGGGAAAGATTCCTTTAAAGAAATTGGTAACCTAGCTACCTGATTATAAACCTTAGGCAAGGCACCACCTACTACTACTGAATTCTAACTAGCTTCCCCCTTCACCTGCAAGAAGAAAATAAACCCAGTTTAGTTATGGACACATAATGTTCAGATGATCAGGTAAAATTCATTTGGTTTCAACTTCGTTGAAAAGGAAACATTAAATGTGAGAATGGTCTTCCTCGACTCACCTAAGAATATGCAAATTTAGTTTTCATGTCAAATTTGCACACAGGGCAGAAAGTCCCCCACTTAGTCAGCCACGCGTCCACACAACTTGAATGAAATTCTGCAAACAAATTACCGTTGAAATTATAATCACTGAAACAAAGCAGGACCTCCTGACAAAAATAGAATCATCAAAACATAATGTACTAAGATAATAAGAGTGATTCCTAGTTCATACCATGTTGGCAAGGGAGAACTTTCAGAACTTCCCCATCTTTGTAATCCTCAAGGCAAATTGCACAAGTTTCTCTACAATGGGAGTCACTCGAGCGACCAGACCAGAATGTGAAGCAGGGGAGTGCTTCTACCATTCTAGTATCCATGTTTTTGTTCTGAAAATTTGATCTTAGCCAATGTCTGGGAGTCACAAGGACTATTATGAGGAAAACTAATAGAACAGTAACAGAGATGAGCGATATTGCTAAAGCAGTCCAGTCTGTATCACCACGAGATGGATAGATGCAACATTCTACTTCTTTCTCTTGAGCATACTTCTTTAGAAATTCACCCGTTGCTTTCGAAACAAAAACAGCATTCACCTTTATGCCCTTAGGGTTTACCATCACTGCACACAAGAGACATCATATCCCACAACAAATCAAAAACAAGATCCTTCCTTTTATTTCATCTTCAACAATAAGCATATAACATAACCTATTCGTAAGCACCATTTATTTGAAATCCTGAAACACCCTATATGTTATTGAAAATTTTCTAACGATATCACAAAACCCCATAATAAAAGGTGGTTTTTTTCAGTTGACATATATAGAACTCAAAACACAGAAAAAAGAGAAAAGGAAAAAACCCCACAAATGCAGCCCAGTAGAGCAACTCACTGTAAACCAAATTCTTCTGATCTCTATCATCATAAACAATCACGGCACGAAAGCCCCAGTCTTGAACATTTCGAATTTTATCCTCGAAAGAGCACTCTCCTCTAATCACCAAAGCAAACTTCACTCTCTCAGTTTCGTTTGATCCAAAATGGTTGTGAAGCGAGGAACAAGCGTCCAGAGGATCCGCCATGCGCAGAGCTCCGCATATTCCAGAGCTATGAAGGCCAAGAGCTTGAAGCAAACCAAACACATTAGCCAAAAGACAATAATTTATCAGTTTGATAGCAACCAAAAAGATAGGACTAAGAAAGTTACCGGATTTCGCAGGAAGGTCCGGCAAGGAAACAGATAACGGCTTCAAAACGATGGTGGCGGACGTTCGCTGGAGAAGCGCACCAAAGAAGAGGAATAGGTTTGCGATTACGGCTTCTCTCATCTCTCAAGCTCCTCACAGAAGCTTCAACTGGCAGTTGGGTGATTTTGGGACTTCCGGACCAAAAAGGAAAGCATGAGCAACGTTGTCGTTTTCAGTAGTTAAAGTAGTTGGCCCCTCCACACGGTGCGTTTTAACCCCTTGTTTTTGTGAGCCGACTTGTCGTTTCGTCTTTTGGCCGCCGTTAAAATATATATATATATTTCGTCTTTTGGCCGCCGTTAAAATATATATGTGTATGTGTGTGTGTATGTAGCAAGAGCCAGGTGAGCTGCGACGTTGTGGCTGGAAAACTGTCCTTTTCATGGACGAAGCTTCGATGTTGCCTTTGCCAGGGTCTTTCCTTCAATTTCTTCAGGAAAATGGGATTGACCCTTCTATTTATACTGCAAGCGATTCAACCCCTCGTTATTTACGGTTTGTCTCTTTGGAATTCGTATTAAATATCCATGCTTTTTGTGCTTGAAGTTGGGAACCGAGTATATTTTTGTTTTGTTAACTTTCTGTTTCTGGGAAAGGTTGAAGCCTGGAGGTGAAGACCATATTCAAGAGATTGAAGCTGATTTGAAGTGTAAGCTTGAGAAGGTGGTTTGGCTCCCTGGTTTTTATTCACTTCCACCTCACGTGCCGATTGCTAATTCAAAGGCATACAAGGAAGGGAAGGTAATATAGATCTCTGAGGTTCAATGACTGTTTTAAAGTGTGTATTTGAACATTTCGAAAATATTTTATTTGTCATTTAACTTTTTTCTTGATTTCTGTTTGTTTGGTTTATTCATGATTGTTTGTTTGCTTCCAGTTACATTTAGGCATGAGGGAAATATTCAAGAATTTGTTTGTATGCTTCCAGTGACACGTAGACTTGAGGGAATTATTCAGAGTTTCACTTTTGATACTTGATTGCTGTGAAGATCTTTCTCGAAGTAAATTTTTTTTTTCTTATGGCCATTTTCTGTTCTTTTGATTCATGCAAACTTTTTGGCCATTCAGCTATATGGAATTGATGCAGCATCTGGAGCGGCTGTTTCGGCTTTGAATGTTTCTGTGGGAGATCATGTCCTCGATCTCTGTGCTGCACCTGGTAAGTACATTTATATTGTTCATGCGATTGATTTCACATTTGTTCTCCTATACCAACATTACTTCAAAGGGTGTGATTCCTATGAGCAATCTGACAAACTTCAACCTGCTGTATTCTATTTCGTTACATCAAGTTCCACAACTTGGCTTCCATATCAATTTTCTCATGTTCATTGTCGACTTTGGTGTAGAGAACTGTGGGTTTTGCATACTAATATGCTCTATCCATCTGACTGTCTAAAAAAAGGGTCTACTTAATCACTTGCTGAATTCTTTGTCATGTATTTTCATCTTCAGGTGCTAAACTGTGTATGATTCTGGACTTACTTGGTAATGCGGGATCTGTGACTGCTGTTGATATTTCAAGGAATCGCCTGGCTGCTTGTAGAACATTGCTGCAGAAATATGCATTGGGTGATAGGTGTAGGCTATTTGTAGCTGATGGAACTAAATTTTCCATCATTCCTGTCAGGGATCATTCAAGTCCTAGATCATGTAAGAATTTGGAAACAATAATCTATTTATGTTTTTACCTTTCAATGTGATTCCACTCATTCCACTTACCCTTCGAGGACCTGTCATTAACTTCCTACCTATTTCTTACATGTTTCATTCATTCTAGTATGAAACAGGTGAATATACACTGGGAGAAGAGAAAGACATATTTAAGGAGTGGACTTCTAGGAGGTCTTGGAAAGAAAGGAAAAAGACAGCTAAAGCAAGGAAACTTGGTTCTTTAGTAGTGGGTGCAGAAAGTGATTATCCTGAATTGATTTTCTATGGGCGTGATTCTGGGGTTGTAGGGCTGAACAAAAATGAGTTATATCAAGTTGAGAGTGGCAGTGGAGTTTCAACTTGTGGCTATGACAAGGTGAAGTTGCGTGGAGCTCAAATTGCTCCAGTTTTTCCTTCCCAAAAGAGCTTCATTCTCATGTGTGCCAATACGATTCCACATTAGACGGTTTATGTCGAAATTCTAACAGAAATTACTATTTTTATTCAATTCAGGTACTTGTGGATGCAGAATGTACTCACGATGGGTCAATTAGACATGTACAAAAGTTTGAGCGTTGGGGATGGGAAACCCTTCATCAACGTGTATTGAATGCAGAGAGGAGTGATACCTTGACGACTTTGCAGGTACTTCAATAAAATTAAACCATAGATTAGGTAAAAGCGCTACTTTCTTGAATCTCTTGTGGAGGCTAACACCTTATTTTTGTTTTGTCTTCTTGGAGCCTTTGCAATTTGATCTTCTTGTTATGAAGTTACACACTTTTCACTTGCTTTCAGATGTATCCCTAATCTCCCTTTGATGCAAGTATTCTTTATTCTAATGCAGTCGAAACTCCTCCAAAATGGGTTTCGATTACTAAAAGTTGGGGGCTTGCTTGTATATAGCACGTGCAGGTATGCCCCATATGCAATACATTTATCACTCTGGAGGTAAAGACTTGCACGTTGGTTTTATCTGATTGTGTTCCATTTTCAGTTTTACTGTTACTCAGAATGAGGATGTAGTGGAGTGGTTTCTCAAACAAAATGATTCCGCTGGTAAGATAAGTTGTAATTCTGTAAGGATGATTCTGTTTCATGTTCCTGATTCTTTATTAAACTATTTGTCAGTTGTCATTTGGCATGTTTGTTTTCTTGGTCATGGCTTCATTATGCCAACCACCCAGAACATACCACAAACCTTATGGCATTGCAGCACAATGATAACTTTGATATTAATCTTGCGCAGAGTTGTTGGAGATCACTGCTGCCGGAGATTGGCCGTGCAAGAGTGGCCGCACACCCAAGACGCTGCGCTTCGATCCCGGGACATCAAAAACTAGTGGACTTTTTGTAGCAAAGATCACAAAAGTAGACATTTAATTAGATCATTTTTGTAGAAGGTGAATCACTATCAATCCATTGTTGTACTTGAACTACTACTATCTTCAACAGAATAATCCCCAAAAGATTAGAACTTTTGACTCATAAAGCAAATCTGCTGCTTAACTTGGTTATTCTTTTCTTAAGACAAGCGTTGATTGCAAAGCTGGTAGTGACAGAACTAGTGAAAAATGCGTAGGCTTTTAGTTTGACCAAATGTCTTTACCCGCTTACGTTTCCTAATCGCGGAACTTGTCCAAGCCAAACGCTTTAATAAGATGGATCTTGAGTTCCAGGTTTTATCATTCTTATGAATACCGGTACGTACTGGTCGGTATCGGCCGGTATGTATCGTATCGGACTAAAATTGGTACCGAAATTTAAATTATGATATCGAATGTAAATATCGGTTGGTACCGGCGGTATTCAAAATATCGGACAAATACCGACTAGTACTGAAAATTTTAAAAAATTAGGAGACTTTTTTACAAAAATTTCAAAAATTTTTAAAATCTCCTTCCTTCCCTCCCATCTCTCTTTCTCCCCTTTTTTTCAAAGTTTTTTAATTAATTAATTTATTTATTTCAACTTTTATAATTATTTTGAATTTTTGTTTTTAAATAATGATAAATATTCTTATTATTACTAATAATAATTATAAATTAAATAAAACTTAAAAATAA
>JAOTJB010000210.1:9906095-9917847 GCA_027123815.1 Erythroxylum minutifolium | reverse complement strand
TATACATATGATATGAATTAATTGAATGATTGCAATGTTTTGAGAACTTTTATTGTATGATATGTGTGATTGATTATTGATGATTGTAATATGCATAATTGCACTGGAATGATGAATTGTATGGATTCTGACATGTGTTCTATGTGAACAAAGAGTTTCTTGATAATTCATGATGAAAATTAAGATGAAGTGAATTATGTGATGACATAAATTGTGTGTTGCATGATAAGAGTGAACCATCGAGGATGGTTACTCAATTGAGTTCGCAAAACTCAACCAAATTGTAATGTTGATATTTTCAGGTTTGAGAGAGCAACAACCTAGCTTCTAAGACTACCTTAAAGAGATTTTACACAGCTATTGGATAGAGGACATGGCTCAAAGGTCAGTCAGCTGGGACTAAAGGATTAGTTTAACTTTTGTTTAATCTCTCGTGCATGTAGCATACTTTGTAGATAGAGCTGTGACTCTGATGGGCTGATATTGTACAAACATGGATGATGGTTGTAATGCTACATTGTAAATATGGTTTATGAAATGATATGAAGAAAATTTTGAGTTTTAAACTTTGTGTTAATTATGATGTAGCTATGATGCCATGCTATATAGTGAAAGTGTTAATAGTTAGCACATCATTTCTATGGGGTATGTGCACATGCATTCGAAGGGTGTATGGACACGTGTCGGATAGGGTTGGGGTGCTACATCAATCATGTAAACCTAACTAATAATTACTCAATTAAGTTAATATATTTCTAATTCATAACTTAAGCGTCTATAGTTTCTCGTTCTAAAATTAAACTTCTTCTCACGATCCTTCGTTTAATACCAAAATGATGCAAATGTTGGTCACACTATTATATCAATAAGTTTAGAAACTATAACAAATAATAAGACAACAAAATAGTAACTCAATCATACGTAGTCGACTAAAATAGTTTCATTAATTCTCAAGAAAAGAAATAAGCTCATCAAAGAATAAACAAGGTTCATCATCTTCATATACTTCAATCCCACCATTATCAATAATAGAGAAGTATTAAAGTAATAAATAGAGTGAACAAACCTAAATGAACTATCAAAAAACTAATAGAGTAATAAGTTCAGATCCAATAATGCAACAAATATAAAAGTAAAACAGAATGAGCAAACAAAGAGTGTTCAGATGAGTGAGTTAGCGGTGGGTCTCCTGCTAATCTCAAGCTCTTTGCATCGGCTCTCACCTTCTGCCTCTACTTAATTCTCAACCAGATGATCAGATGCTACCAGTGGCTTTAGCTCTGCTTCTCTCTATCTATTATTTCTCTTCTTCCTCACCACCGACTAGTCTTCTGTTTTCTCTGCCTCCATCATTGTTCTTTTTTCTCTTTTCTTAGTCTTGGTTTTTTCTTTGGTCTCAGTGTGTCTCCTCCAGCCTTTATTCTTCTTTCTATTTATAATGCTAGTTTAGGTTTAGGTTTTGTTACCGTCAAAACCTACATCAGATGACATATAATAATAAACGAATTAGAGAACATTTTTGTCACACCCGTGACTATATAATTCACGTCCAACATTCCTTTTTTATGCATAATTTTTCTTATTTTCATACAACATTCACAAGACACTCCATTCAGACATTCATGTAACATCCACACCATTTTCACTCAATTCATTTCAAATTTGAATTAAAACAAAAAATTTGTACCTAAAATCAAGATATGAATGCAAGCAAAATCAATAGAAATTAGAGACAACACTAAAGAATCACAAAGAGAGAAAGAAAAAAAAGTCCAAGATGAAAGCTTATCTTTTTTCAATTATGTCAAGTGTGATTTTTATAAGAATTATGAATCTACTGTCTGCTAAAGATATTTGGGATTATCTCAAATATAAATATCAAGGCAGTGAAAGAACCAAAGGTATGCAAGTGCTTAACTTGATCAAAGAATTTGGGATGCAAAGTATGAAGGAGGTAGAAACTATTAAAGGCAATGTTGATAGGTTGCTAAGCATTGTTAATAAGGTACATGGCAATGATTTTCCTGATGAAAGAATTATGTAGAAAATTCTTGTCCTTGTACCTAAAAAATATGAATCTTTATTAAAAGAATCTAAAGATTTGTCAAACATCTCTATGGGAGAATTAGTAAATGATTTGCAGGCACTAGAGCAGAGAAGAATGATTAGACAAGAGGAGGCAGTACAAGGTGCTTTTCATATAAAAGCACAAAACCCAACGGAGGCAAAGATAAAAAGAATAATAAGAGGAAAAATAATAAAAAAACTTGAAGGCTCTAATAAGCAGTAGGATGAGGCTTTTCCACCTTGTCCACACTACAAAAAGACAAATCAACCTCAAAGGAAATATTGGTGGAGGCTTGATGTAAAATGTAGAAAGTGTGGTAATATAGAGCATATGGAATGAATATGTAAGTCTCAACAAGAAGAGGCAAAGGCATCCATAAAGCAACACCAAGAGGAGTAACTCTTTGTTGCAACATGCTTTGCTATAAGCAATAGCTCCAACGATTCTTGGCTGATAGATAGTGGCTGCACAAACTATATAACCAATGATCAAAACCTCTTTAACGAGCTTGATAAAACCATTCTTTTCAAAGTGAAAATTGGAAATGGTGATTTTATCTCAGTCAAGGGAAAAGGAACTGTAGCTATTAAGAGTATGATAGGTTTGAATCATATCATAGATGTTTTATATATGCCTAATATTAACTAAAATCTTCTTAGTATTGTACAGCTAGTTGAAAAAGGCTTCAAAGTCATATTTAAAGACAGATGGTACTTGATCAAAGATGTGAAAGGCTGGGATGTATTTAAGATGAAAATGAGAGCTAAAAGTTATACTTTGATTCTAATAGATGAGGAGCAAATAGCTTTTTCAAGAACTTGAGCAATGCTGAATTATGGCACAAGAGGCTTGGACATTTCCATCATGATGGACTTCTGTACATGCAGAAACATGCCTTAGTGAGAGATGTGCCATTACTTGAAGAAAATTTAGTTGATTGTGTGCCTTGTTAATATGGAAAGCAAGTCAAAAAACCATTCCCTCAAACAGTGTGGAGAGCAACACACAAGTTACAATTGGTGCACATAGATCTTGAAAGACCTAAAAGAACTTCATCTTTAAATAGTAATAAATACTATATTACATTTATTGATGATTTCACTAGATTTTGCTAGATTTATTTCTTTATATCCAAATTCATGGTTGCTAATATATTCTAGAAATATAAATTTTTACCCCATAACAGAATGATGTAAGTGAGAGAAAAATTGAAATGTTATGGAAATGACAAGGTGTATGTTATATGAAAAAGGAACTGCTAAAGAAACTATAGGTAGAGGCTAAAACACCACTATATTTTTACTAAATAGGCTGCCAAATAGAGTTTTATATAAAGAAACTCCATTTGAATCCTAGTTTGGTTATAAGCCAAATTTACAAAATCTCTAAATTTTTTGTTGTGTTTTTTTTCTTATATGCTACAGGTTAAGAAAGGCAAACTTGATAAAAAGGCTAAACCAGGTATTTTCATTAGGTATAACAATACTTTTAAAGCTTATAGAATTTCTCAACCAAAAAATGGAAAAATTATTGTAAGCAGAGATGTCAAAATCATGGAGGAACAAAGAATAGAGCTAGGAGAAAATAATGAAAAATCAATTTCCAGAAGTTCCATAACACTTTGACGATGCTGTAAATGACATACCAGTCACAGATACAAGGCCCTTATTTGAAATTTATGGAAAAAATGTTGCTCTCTTATTACCTGCAGAATTCTAAGAAGCTGAGAAGGATGAGAAGTGGATAGATCCTATAAAAGAAGAGCTTAGGATGATTAAAAAAATGACACATGGGAGTTGGTAGATAGAGCACAACATAAACAGCCCATAGGAGTTAAATGGGTCTATAGAACTAAACTTAATGCAGATGGTTCTATAAATAAATATAAGGTTAGATTAGTGGTGCAGGGATATGCTCAAGTATTTGGAGTAGGTTTTTTTAGAAAAAAATTGCTCTAGTTGCACGCCTTGATATGATTAGAATGTTAATAGCCTTAGTTATGCATAAAAGATGGAAAGTTTAACATTTAGATGTAAAATCTGCTTTCTTAAATGGTTATTTATAAGAGGAGATAATTTTCAAGCAGACAAAAGGATTTCAAGTCAAGGGATAAGAGAAAAAGGTCTACAAGCTAAAAAAGGCCTTATATGGTCTTAAATAGGCCCTTAGAGCTGGTACAACAGAATTGATTATCATCTTCAAAACCTTGGATTTATTGAAAGTCTAAGTGAAGTTACATTATATGTGAAGCAAACATAAGCTAAATTAATCATAGTTTTTGTTTATGTTGATGTTTTTCTTATAATACGAAATGATGAGAATCTAATAAAGGAGTTTAAAGCTGAAATGCTTCAAGTATTTAAGATGACTGACTTTGGCTTAATGACTTTTTTTCTGGGAATGGAGGTGAAGTAAGATAAGATGGAGTCTTTATATGCTAAAGGAAGTATGCAAGGGAGATACTTAAAAATTTTCATACGGAGAATTACAAAAGCACTAATACTCCAATGAACAAGAAGGAAAAGTTTAGCAAAGATGATGGAGCTGATAAGGTGAATGAATATCATTATAGAACCCTAATTAGTTGCTTAATGTATCCTACTACAAGTAGACTTGATATTATCTTTACAGTAAGTATGCTTTCAAGATTTATACAGTATACTAGTGAAGTGCATCGTCAAACTACCAAAAGAATTGTAAGATACATCAAAGGTATTGTAGATTATAGAATTAAGTACATTCACTATCAGAATTTCAAACTTCATGGATATTTTGATAGTGAATGAGGAGGTTTAGTTGATGATATGAGGAGTATAAAAGGTTACTGTTTCAACTTTGACTTATGGTTGTTTTTATGGTGTTCAAAGAAATCAGATGTTATGGCTCAAAGAACAAATAAGGTAGAATATGTGGCAGCCACAGCTATTATAAATCAAGAAATTTGGCTCAGAAATATCCTTGCAGATTTACATATGGAGCAAATAAGCCAACTCAAATTATTGTTGATAATGAAGCTGCCACTTTAATCTCAAACAATCATATTTTCATGGTAAGACTGAGCATTTTAAGATTAAGTTGTTTTTCTTAAGGGAAGTGCAGAGAGAAGGTGAAATATGTTTACTTTATCATAGGACCAATGATCAAAACGCAAATGTCCTAACAAAGATATTTTCAAAAGTCAAATTTGAAGAATTGAGAGGCAAACTAAGATTCAGTAGCCATTAAAGCAAGGAGGAGTGTTGTAAACATGCCTAAATATTTGTAGATTAGATTAGGATGATTTCATCTTTTATTTGTAAATTAAATTAGGATGACTTTATCTTTTGGATTATTTCTTATTTTTTGATTAGGTAGTTGTTATTCATGCATAAAAATAAGGAATGCATTTAAATTTTTGTTAAACTCTAGCTCTATTTAAGGAGCTCTACAATGGAAGTTTAAAATCATCCTCCATATAACTTCTTGTCTCTAATTTCATAAAATAAATTTCTCCTCTAATAACATCAAGTATTTAAGATTCAAGCCACCAATATTGAGTTTATGATCCACCGATCTTCAATTTCAGGTGATTTATCATTAGGCTTGGATAGACTTGCGTTCCCAAAGCCAAGTTTTCATTTTTGCATAAAGTGCATATCGCATCGATTGTACCTACTCTTCATAGTTTTTTCCTTTAGTTACACCAAAGAAATCACTATCCCTGGATTTTCTGATGGGTGTAAGTAGTAAGGTGAAATTGCTCTAATTTCTCATTGTTTCTTATTGTCGTCCTACCTATCCTCTCCTGCTATAGAGTTCAAATGATGTGTCGTTCTCTTAAGTTTAGGGTTCAGCTTTGCCTAACTTTTATACCATGTAAAGTTTTAGCCTTTAGGTTCAATTTTTCCTATCCCTTATATTAAATGGTTCTAGCATATATATACAAAGTCATAAAGTCTTTCAACGTATAAAAATCCCACCTTATACAAACCTGTAAGCCTATATGACTTTAAGTGAGTAAAAGCAATTACGTCAATAAATCATCCAAGTCCTCTCTTGACATTAACATAACTAGAGGGAAATATCTTACAAATAAACAAAAACTTGTGTCTATTATTATAGAAACTAATATGTTACAGAGAATAATTATGCCAATGTTCAAACCTTGGAATGAACATTTTATTTAAGATACTTTACATGTACATATCTTGTGGCTTGTATAATGTAATTACACAGAACCTACACTCCTAGTTATTTCTTTCAAACTCGTCACATTATCAATAATCAAGTTTATCCTACTATTTGATTCACCAGAAGATTAATGGGATAATACTCTTTCTTTCCATTTTGTTGAATGTGATCAAATAATGACAATATTCCAAGCTCAAGACCAATAGGCTGCTTTGGATGCTATCATAGATGGTAACCTAAAGGGAAACTACCTCGCAGAAGAAGTTTACAAGGTTAGTACAAATTACCAAGGTTTGAAACATTGATGGTTCCATTTTTTTATTTGCATCTAATTAAAAAGGACGAAAAGATAAAACAACTTATGCTTTGAAAGATTAACTAAAGTTTAAGGTGAACAAGGATGTTTTGTTTCAGGTCACAAGGAAAAATCTGCGTTATAGCATTGAATAATTTTTCTTTGTAAACCTACCTGAAGGCAGATTTAGATAGCATTAGCCATAAGTAGTAGATTACCATAAGAAGAACCAAAATCTTGCATTCTTCCTTTGCATTTTGTACATAGCTTGAAACTGGCCTAGCCTCTCAGATAAGGAAGTTCTTGTCTTCTCTAAATAAATGATTATCATCTCTTCCTAAATTGAACAAATTGGTTATTCTCAATATACCAATATGGTGTCAGAAAAATTAGTGTGGTAATGACCAATGTTTTAAAAACTGAACCGAATATCAAACCAGTTAAAGGAAATGTTTAAGATTTAAAGGTTCAATCGGTATTAAGCTACTATAAAATTAGTAGATAATAAATAAGAAGTAAAAATTATAAGAGTAGGTAAAAATAAAATATTTTATTGAAATAAAAAATACACCAATGTCTATTATTATATAATGAACTAATAATAAATCAAAGCTAATAATTCAAACTAAATTTAACTCGAATATAAAACTTAAAATAACAATTAAAATTAAAATTGTATTTTGAAGAAGGTTATGTCTCATCATCGTCAAAAATTCTAAATTCTCCAATGCTATTTAACAACTTATAAGCTATACTTTTATCTAAAGTATTTGCATCAACTTCTTATACTGCATTCAAATAAATTACAAATTAGTAATATATGAAATTATTCTCAATTGTAAATTTGTAATACATTATACTTTTAAGTTAAATATGATCAAACTAAGATATTAACTGATTATCAATAGATGTTCTTAACTCATTCGCTGTGACAAATGCATTTTCTTCATAAATTGCCTTTTTAAGTTCATTATAATCAAGATTAGGTGACGGTTCTTCTTCTTTGATCCAAAAATCAGTATGGTCAATACAATCAATATCAATTGGATCATACGTTCTTTTCTTACTAAGTGCTTTGAATATTGAGAAATTACAAAAGTCAATAATAAAAATAAAATTAATAAAGAATAAAAACAAAACTATAAAATGCATGTTCTTCATTCTCATATTATAAGTAACATAAACAAGGTCATTAAGTCTTTGATGCTCCAAACGATTTTGTTTCTTTGTATGAATACATTCAAAAATGCTCCAATTATGTTCAGAACTTGAAGTAGAAGTTATTTGTCTGAGTAATCTAATAGCATGTTTTTTCAATATTAGAGGACTTTCACTGAATAATCTCCACCACTCATCTATATTTTAAATTAAAAGTTATGAAAAATAAAAAATATATTATTAATAGGTAAAGAATGAATTAAAAGTATAAAAAAACTTGTCAAGTTGCATATTTTTCATCATAAATTCTCTCTTTTCTAAGGATCTAACAAAACTCTCTAAACCTTCAAGTTAAAATTTAATGCCTTTTGTCGCTTGTGATTGCTCTTTAATAGAGCAAGTACCTTTGTATTCAATCACATCAAACAAACCACCCATAATATTATTTATACATGTGTCTCCACAATATAAGTAATAAGGATTGAGAAAATAAGCTACTAAGTGGATTTTTTACATAAGATGCTTATCCCATCGTTGGTCAAGAATATCTAATATAGTGCAATTGGCTGAAATATTAAGGTGGTGCTTAAGTGATGAGCCAATAGATGGGCCTAAAACACCAAAAGTTGTTCCAATGCTCTCCGATACTATATTGTCATCAACAAATTGGGAGGCCTTGCTAAGTAGAAATAGTCATAGATGATCACCAACAAATCAAAAGAAAGACATGTTAGAGTAGTGCTCTAAAGGCAATCACCTTTAGCACTTTTGTACAAACTTTATTTTGATTAATAAAATAAAAGGAAATTTTTCATTAATTTGATGTTCGTTTATTTAGAATTGATGTCGATCTTAAATCGAATTAATGAAATCCATGATATAAAACCTAGCATAAAGGAAATCATGATGAGATCATGATAATGAGATTCCTATCATGTGCAATTATGTTAGTATCTAAATTATCCCTAGTCATAGGATTAATAAGATAGGAAATTGTTAATTTGGATAGACTAGCACAAATTATACTGCTTGATTTGATCAAGCAGTAGATCTCACAAACTGTAAGCATGAGATGTTTAGAGTTAACTTATGGATGCTTACTAAGAGTAGTAAGTATATCAGATGACTCGCTATGAGATTATCATATAGATGATTTAACAAATGTCAGTGATTAATCTCATTATAGCAATGTTGTAAATATCCTTATACTTGAGGTACTCAAGGATATCTTGGATACTGATTCTGTGCTTTGACACCATTCCTTGTCACCTCAACGCAAGGTCGCTCATAGGGTGATAATTGGGTATAACTATTGGTATTCGAAAGTAAATAGGTAGCTAATAAAGGATTCATCACTCATGATAGAAGGAGATGATACTTATGACCTCTTATCGGGTTCATTATTTAGGAGTCTTTGACCAGAGCAACTATGTGTTATGAAGAGAGTCTTCAATGACACATAGAGAAATGAGATATCCAGGACAAGAACAAATATCACTTGGACTAGATGTGACATATTCAATCTAGTGGCAGTTGAAACATAACCCATACTTTGAACCAAGTGGGGTATGGGATGGTGAATGGCTAAATTACATGGTAATTTCCTGTGGAAAGGTACATAAGTTAGATAATTAACTATCGAAGAGTTCGTGTATTAATTTACTTACATTCAGGTAAATTGGCATCATGGGACCCTTCATAATTTTCTTAGATTAAGAGTTAATTCAAATGGCATGAAACCATTCATGATATGCTCAGATTAAGAGTTAATTCAAATGCCCAAAATAACTAGGAACTTAAGAATCACACACATAAAATATCGGATGAAAAATAAAGTGTGCATGGTTGTCATTTTAAGCAAGTCACGATCATGACCCACTTTATGACAGGTGGTATGTAAGTGAGTTCTTTACTTATGTACACACAACGAAATTCAGCCAAAAACATACTCTATTGAGAGGCTAAGGGTCCAAAAGATTCTAGAGGTTGAGAGGAGTGATGTTGAGGTTTATTTATGCAATTTTATGTAATTGTTACATGAGTTTAATCAGATGTAACTTGATTTTGATTTAACTCTCGATTGAACATCTACTTGAATTCATCTTGTTCGGTGCCCTAACCACCCTTAGACACTATTATTCTCTATCTTTTCGTTCTTTCAAGAGGCCAAGAAAGGTGTTTGGTATTTGTAACAACCCAAAGAAGAAGAAGAAGTAAGAAAGGAGGAGTTGTTCTTAAGGAAACAATTTTAAGTACATGTTCTTTCAATTTTGTCTATTACATACATATGATTCTGGATTTTCTGGGGATGTGGAGGGTTGGAATTTTGATTCCAATGCTTCTGCTGCATAGTCATGCACAAGATGATTAGACCCATAACTCCCCAACAAAAGCCCCAAGACTAGATGGATACAATGGGAGATTTTTTTTCAAAAACATTAGGATATTGCAGGGAAAAGAATGGTAGAAGCAATATGAGAGTTTTTTAAGAGAGGAACAATTCTTAAGGAATTAAGTAAAACATTTATCTGCCTTGTTCCTAAACAAAGAAATGCAAGGATGCTAGAATAATTCAGGCTAATTGTTTGTTTAGCTTCAAAGCAATGCAAGGAAGCTAGAACAATTCAAGCTAATTGTTTGTTTAACTTCTTATACAAAATTATCAAGAAGATAATAGCTAATAGACTGAGAGAAAGCTTAGGAATAGCGCAGAGCAGAATGTATTCATCAAGGGGAGATCAATGGGAACCAATATCCTACTTTGTCAGGAATTGTTAAAGGGGTATAATGCTAAGAGGAGAAGGAAGAATTACACTATAAAGATGGATCTTGCAAAGGCCTGTGACTCAATCAACTGGAGCTTCCTACTTAATATATTGGAAGTAATAAGTTATCCTCCCATGTTTTGGAAAATGGGTAGAGTAATGTGTAACCACTGCTTCTGTGGAAATCTTGGTGGATGGAGAACCTATAAACCTGATCAAAGCAAGGAGGAGCTTAAGGAAAAGGGACCTATTATCTCCTTACTTATTTGTAATTTGCATGGAGGTTTTGTCAACTCTCCTCGAGATCAATATATGGAGGCACCCAAAATTCCAGTTCCATAGCGGATGTAAAGGTATGAAGATCACAAACCTTAACTTTCACAGATGACTTGTTATTTTTTTGCAAAGTTGAGAAAAACTCAATAGATCTAATCTTACGAGTGATGAAGGAGTTTAAAAAGATCTCAGGCCAAAGATTCAACCCACTGAAGAGTTGTTTCTACTTATCATGTAACTTAAGTAGAGAGGTAGGCTCTAAAGCTATTGAGATGAGATTAAAGTAGGGGAACTTACCCTTTAAATATTTGAGGGTACCAATATCTCAAAGAAGAATTAGTGCAATTGATTGCAAACCTTTATTGGACACAATCCATGGAAGAATAAACCAATAGAGTAATAGGTTCCTTAGTTATGGAGGCACGCTACATATTATTCAGAAAATACTAAGAAACCTTACTAATTATTGGATTAACCATTTGTCCATCCCTAAAAGTATCCCCAAGGAAATAGATAAGAGACTTAGAGAATTCTTGTGGAATGACTAAAACCAAGGTAGAAGCAAAGCTAGGATTAGTTGGAGCAAAATCTACAAACCTAAGCAATAAGGGAGGGTTTGAGTATCCATTTTGCATGAATGATTCACAAGATGAGAAGAGGACGAAATTTATGGCGGTAGTGTTACAAAAGGGAGGCTCTATAGGTGAAATGGATACACAATGTTTTCATAAAGAGTAAGAGTATTTGGATTTTAAAGCCAAGGCAAGATATGTTAGTAACTCTGAAAGAAATCTTTAAGACAAGGAAATGGATAAAACAACAGGTGTTCTATAAGATTGGGAATAAAGAAAGCACACCTTTTTGGTATGATAATTGACATTGTAAAGGTCCTCTATATCAGGTAGAAGAGGTACAACCCTTAAAATTGGTGGTGAATCTAAAGACTAAAGTGAGTGTATTAATTAGAAACAATTAATGGATATGACCATTCCATAATAATAGAAGTGATAGCCTCATAAT
>JAOTJB010000210.1:9890447-9901159 GCA_027123815.1 Erythroxylum minutifolium | reverse complement strand
AACACAATTTTTTACACACACAAAGCATATTTTTCAAAAATCACATTTATTCACACTTATACCGGGAAATGTCATGACTGTATGTACAGTCATTTACATGTGCAAAAATTCACTATTCACTATTCATGTGCATGTATGAATGCATGAACATAGCAAAACAATTTTAAACACTCCTAATCCGTTCCAAATTACTATTTTACCCTTCCCATAGGTGAGGGGATGTTACACAAATAATCCATCTAGAAAGTACCACTAACACCCATCTATCCATCCATATAAGAAAGCGATTAGATCCATAAATAAAAGTTTCAACAACATATAGTCAACATTAATGTCTAGTCTGGGAATCAACCATATTGCTTCCCTCATTTGCACTTGACTGGGAAGGTTATTCATGTACTAATTGAGTCAATGATGCTCTCCTCCTTGGGTCTGTAACTATTGGGAAGTGATGCTAGGTTGTCCTTCGAACCTTAGACCCGTTAGTTCAAAAGATAGCTTGAATGAATGTGAATTAACTTCTTCATACTTCTGTTTACTACGATGTAAAGAGCTAGCAACTTGCGAATACACTTCATTAATAGTATTCATTTGAATTAGTTATTAACAATATAATGGATGCTCATATACTCACAATATTGTTATGTTGACTTGGTATAACAATATGTTCAAGTGTGTTAAGACAAAACACCTAGAAAGAGACCTCGATGATGACATAATAAATATCACATAAATATCATTGTGAGTTATATTAGGCAATACATAGTAAAAAAAATAAGGTTTGATAATCAAAAAATGTTTTATCCCATGAAGATTGCTGAGCAAGTTAAGTTGAGCCTTCATTCTTACATTTTTTGGCGTTGTGGCCAGAATTGCCACATTTCCTACATTTTTTAACTTGACCGTTTCTAGTCAATTTATTTAGATTTTTCAAATTATTAAGCTCATTTTCTCACCACCTTCTAGCTATTTTAGGTCTTCCTAGCATGAATCTATTGGGTGGTGGGTTTGTTACTTCTACATCAATAATACGCCAGAATATTGCAATCCTAATAGATTGTAACATATGGTCATACAATATGAGAAATTTGAACTTTTTGTAGCAATCATCTATGCCTTTGCCCTTTTTTTTTAATGGTGAACAACATTTATAACATGCTTACAAGGATACCTATAAATCTTTCATGCTTGAAAATTACATGATTGGTGTCTACCAATCCTTACAATATGTTTGTCATCACCTTTAGACACTTCATATGTCCCATCTCCATTCTAAACTATTCTCCACTGCATTGTGCCTCTTTTGTTCTTTTTTAATTTCTTCATAATCGTCGGTGCAACATCTGACTTCCAAATATGTATAAATGCTCTCCTATCTACCTGCCTCTTCATCACCATGATTCTAATGGTTTCAAGTATGCTGATAATTGTCCTATCTTTGGCTGGTAAGATCCATCTGTTAAAAGTTTCACTCATATTATTATTGATAACTGGGCATTTCGATTCAAAAGACTAGTAGCACCTTTCTCACCTCTATTTTGGATATTCAAGCATTGATTATGCATATCCAAGGTTTTATTTTATCCATTCTTTTCAGTTGCTCATTGAATTCTTTGACTTAAGTTGACTATGCATAATTCCAAAACTGCTTTCATAAATCCTTTCCCTATCATATGCCAATTATGGCTTATGTGTCTAATTCACATCTAATGGGTGGCATATGGTAATGTCTCTTTCACAGTCTTGATCAATTCCTATAATAATATAAAAGATTAAGTAAGTTAATATAAAAGATTTGGATAACAATTAACTATAAATACATGAAGAATAAAATACCTTTTGCATATCTTATATAATTTAAGCCTTTCATAACTATACAATTTCAAGTCAGAAGCCAGTAGATTTATAAGCCATGTCCAAGAATTATTATTCTCTACCTCTACAACAGCCTAAGCTAGTGGATATATCCCTCTATCACCATCCATCCAAAAAGCACTCAATAATTAGCCTTGGAATTTTGTCTTTAGAAAGCGACCATTAATACCAAAAATTGGCCTTAAATGCCTCCAACCTCTTTTTATGGCACCAAAGCAAATGTATAATCTTTTAAATTACATAAAAGGGATAAAGAAGTAAATGTTTAACCTTACTGTAGTTGCTTTATGATATGCATAAATATAATTTTGTATACCTATAATATAGAAGTTTCTTTCTTCCTTGTTAGCTTTAATTCTGCTGTTGAACTTGGATTACTAATCCTCAAGTCAAGTACATATCCTTGTAGCTTGGCATATTCATTCATATAGTCAGTTGCCCTCTCTTTTCTCATTCTCCTTTTTGCTACTCTACACATACTTAAGTTAACAAATATATTAAGTTTTTATCTGCACTCTTCAACCATCTTCGTCATCGAGATAATAGGCTTCTCAAGAATTCTTTCCCTAAAATGTCTCATAAGGAACTTAGCTGAAACCAATTTAGGTTTGTTGGTAATAAAACAACTATTCTCAAGATTGTATGCCTTCACTTTGAAGCACCAGTTATTCTTATTACAACCAATATACAACTCACATGGGCATCCTCGATGCCTCTAACTCTAATCCTATGGTTTTCACTCTTTTAAAACTAGACATTGTATCATGTTTATACTGCATAATCTATAACAAAATGTCTAAATTCTTTAGCTGATCCAAAATCCATCCCCAATCTCCATTGTGGTGCCATATCAAATGGATTATAACTAATACTAATACTTGGTCTTTGTAATGGTTCACTAGGCTCTTCTCTGTTTAGATATTCATCATTATCGATAAAACTAATATAATTAGTTAAGTCAATTTCAATTGGACAGTGGTTATAAAAAATGTCAACTTATATAAAACCCTCATCCAGGTCCCTAACATGATCATCTAGTTCTTCACTAACTCCTTCACTAACTCCTTCACCAACCCCAATAACTGCTTCACCAACTTTCTCAATATGTTCATCATCAACATAACCTCTCCTCCTAGTTATAGGAAATATCTCTGTTGCAAGTATTGAGATGTTTAACAAATGAGTTAGATAAACATCAATCACTTGGTAAATTTTTATAAGGTTAGTGAGCCTTAGACAACATTGATTTGATTAAATCAATCTCAAAGACTAACTAAATTTAAAACTAGGTACATTATAATAGACATTATGAATTTGAAGATATCCTAATTCCTTCCCCATCTCATATTTTTTCCTATAGCTAACATATTCAAGGTCTAATTTATTAAAAACACTTGTTTTCTTGTCAATATATTTTAACTCTAGTTTTACTATGAACTTTTCACTATAAAACAACCTTATACTACCAAATTGAGCCATTATTCACCTGTTCATAAGGAAGGGGAAGAATTTTATCCAAATTAAAAGGAAAATGAATTTAAAGATAGCCAAATCAATAACACCATAGCAAATTCTTTATTAACTTATCAAGAGTGATAAGTTCTTTATTAACAAACTATTACAATTATCATCATTATAAAATATAAACTTGCAAGAAAATAGACTAATTATATGTTATCAATTTTTTCTAATTTATGCCCCTAAAATTACTCACAAACATAAACATATTAAGTTATATACAAATTCACTAATCAAAATCATGTTGAATGATTAAATAAACTTCTCATTATTATCAATAAGTTAAAAAATAATCATAACTTAACCTTTTATTCTAGAGATAATAGCAAATTTTTGTGAATATAATTACATTGAGGATTGAATTAGTAATTTTCTTTATAATGACAAAATTTTATAATTGAATATTGAATACATGGAAAGTTCAAGAGTGAATAATGCTCATAAGATAGGTAGGTTCAATTGAAGGGGTTTTACAAGTAAACTTTAAATTAATCAAGGTGCTGAAAGAAAAAGAAAAGGAAAACCAAAGGACAATATAACTCTTCATTATATTGTACTTTTTAACTGTGCTTGTTTTTCAAATAACTCTGAGTGAGAAGAAACCCATCATGGTTAAAGGACAAATGATCCTTATTTCAAATGTTAAATCAAGTAACTCTCTCATAAATCCAATTTGCAAAAAAATCTTGAATCTTATATAATTAAAGTAGAATTTGACCTAAGTTGAACAAGAACAAAAATTTAATATAGACATCATTAACTTTAAAAATATTTAGTTAGTTTGTTGTTAATTTAATGATAAAGGAAATTCATTTGGAACAATAAAGAATGCATCCCTTACATTAAAAGGAAAAAATCCCAATTCAACCTATTAAATATTTGGACACAAACAAAGTATTGTCTTTAGGAATCAAATATTTTAAAGGTATAGTAGAGAAGTTTTTCATATAACTCTGTTACTTTTATCTTTACCAACACATTCACTGTAAGCAAGAAATCCTCGCAACTAATTCATATGCAACTCAACCAAATGACACTCCCAACATTGCATTGCTAACTTTGCATACATGGAGCAAATTCCTTGCACGACACTCACAGCTCAACAAGCATCAATATTTTAGGCATCTCTGATATCAAGGGTCATAAACAATAACTAAGAAAATTACATCTCATGAGCAGCTTGTAGGAAATCATAGAGACTCACAAAAGCAATCTTGTTTAGGTCGAAAATAAGGGATCACAACAAATAATAAACATAAACTAAAAACTAGACAAAAGAATCATCAATAAGGAATAGGAGACCACAATATATACTAAACCTAAACTAAAAACCAAACAAAAGAATGGACCTACTTCGATGTATTGTCCTTATATTGTTTCCTAGAAATCCAATAGAGGAATGAGGGAGGAGACACAACGCGCAACATGCTGGACCAAACGTGCGTGCTAGGAATTAAGAGAGCATGTTGCTGCTGTGATTGAATTTGTAGGCTAAGGAAGAGCA
The DNA here is from genome assembly GCA_027123815.1 of Erythroxylum minutifolium. Classification (NCBI taxonomy): domain Eukaryota; kingdom Viridiplantae; phylum Streptophyta; class Magnoliopsida; order Malpighiales; family Erythroxylaceae; genus Erythroxylum; species Erythroxylum minutifolium. Next base: position 9,896,262 of record JAOTJB010000210.1, on the reverse strand, counting down.
TGTTGGTTATTCCAAGAAATAAGGGATTAAAGGGAGGTCTTGAAAAGCATCCAGAGAAGAGAGTTGTCCAGGTGGGGCTTAGACCAATCAGTCACAATCAAAGTGAGGTTCTCAGGGGAGGATTTTTAAATGCTGATTCTGATGTATTTTATTTCTATGACATTGAGTCTGCCCTTTCTTTTTTATATATTTTTATTGTACATGAACTATTTAAAATCTTTTTTCAGGCATTCAAACTAACTCGACAATTTAGGGAGTTAAGGAACAAATAATTTAGGGAATTGGAAATTTTGCCTACGATTGAGCAAGGTGGGAGAAAAAATGGTGTGTTTTAGTTTGTGGAATACACTGTTTTTAAGATTAGAAAAAAGCCATGTCAGCTTGAGTTTGGGTCCCACTGTTGCGTAAAAAATAAAAAAAATTCACATCCCAAATGAAGTGGTATTTAACTGATGGAGTGTAAATTCCATTATATTTTTCGCCCTTATAAGGTCCAAAATATTATGATTCAACTTGTATTTTATTATAATCGTTAGGGTTCAATTTTTCCTCTTTTGGCCGAAAGTTTTATTGAAGGTCTAAAGGGTCTTACTTACAAGACCTTGTCAAACTATTTATAGACTTGAGTTACCTGCAAGAAATTTAATCATGGCGAAACCTTATTTACACAAAAATTTAATATTATTGAAACTTTATTTTATAAGAACCTAGTGACACTAAAATTCTGTTTCACCAAATTTCTAACAATAGAGAACTTCTTTCTCTGCATGTCTTTGAAAAAAATGTGTTGGATAAGCTTTAAGGCTGACACCAGTGTTCTTCTATCTTGAAAATCTTTTTTGTCGATTACAAGATTAGTATCAATCCCAAAGTTCTATCTGACATCAATTAACTTTTGTAATTTCACTATTTACCAAATGCAAGACTTATTTTGTGGTAAGTATACGTGTATAACCTTTACGGTTGCTTGCTTTATGCAAAGTATATTATAAGTAGAAGAAATAATAAAAACCTGTTATTGCCAGTGAATGACTTCTTATCGATATAAGAAGACTGATTTCTTTCCCATTTCGATTGCCGTGCTTACCATCAACATCTTTATGGCCCCAAATTGATGCTTTGTGTACCGTGTAAAGGGTATGTAGATCGATTTTCTAAACTTTTTGTTCGTCAGAATTATCCTCCTTTTTCCCATTTTTATATCTCTGCAACCTGTCGTTCTTTATTAAAGTTGTTTCCTCCCACCACAGAGATTTTGATACTAAAATCATTCTTTCTGAAAAGGGCGTTGGAATCCTTTGTTTCTCAAGCTTTTGGCTTTGGTAACTTGTTTCAAACCCAAAAGGCTTGTGGGATTATTATGTCAATAATGATGAAAGAATGGTTTTCGTTAAATGCCAATTAATGAAGGAAGAATAGCAAGAGTTTTATGAAGGATTTACTTTTTGGACATTAGACAAAAGATGTAGAGAGGGGGTCAAAAGATAGAGTTGTGATGTGGATAAAAACAAGGAGGAACAAAGAGGCCTTCAATTGCTTTAATTTCATAATTTACAAAATTATAAAAATCAATTTTTATTTTTATTAAATAAATATATATTATTTAATTACAATTATAATTTAACTAATTTTAATTTTTATAATTTATGTAATTTTAATTTAATATTTAACTATTATCAGTAATAAAAGTATAAAAAAGTATCACTAAATATATATTTACTTTTATTTAAAAATAGAAAATTAAGAAAATATAACAGAAATGGAACTAGACCAAGGAAAAATCGGAGGCAATAGAGTAAAAGTCTGTTCTTTATGGTTAGAACTGAATTGCCAGGGCTTCATGTAGTTCTTGGCTTCTTGCATTTGCCAGGGACAACACAATTTTGATAAAAAAAGGAAAATAATAAGGGCATGTTTTATTAATCTGAAAACGATAATAACGACTGGAGTTAATAAAAGAACTGTATCAGAGGCCGATCTGAGTTAGTAAGCGCAGGGATGCCACTCGCAGTCCCCCACAAACAGTTCTCAGCTTAAGTTGTGATGTCTCTTTTGACCACTGAAGACCGAGTAACTGTCCAATGAATGACGAAGACTTATTACTTACTTATCCTTGTCCGTTTACAGTCATTAACTTTACGGAGTTATGATATAAAGTGCTTAAGTTTGGAAAATCGGTGATAAGGACAAGAAGATCAGGAACGAAAGCAGCGTTCGGATACGCAATTCCAGCAAGACAACACATGACTACGTGTATTCTAAAACGATACATGCGTCTCTTTACCATGTCAGAAACAATATCTGTTCCACGACTTCAGTGGAAGGTAAGAGCTTTTGGCATGTGAGCAGTGAGCAATCGCCAAAGTGGTCATTTGGATTAGTGAAGAAAACTTGGAAAATAGTCAAAGATCTGGTCTTTTATGTCAAATATAGCTTCAACATGATCCTTGGGGAAGGGTGGTCCAACTAGTATAAGGGACTTCCTAAATAGTTTTTTTTTCGTTTTCAAGTGTTATACGTTGGATTTATTTTATGTAATGAGTTTCAATGAGTTTGTTGTGGTGCAATCACCATGCCGGAGCTTTAACATTTGTTTCATGTGAATAGTGTTCACAGGTGTACAGAATCTTTAGGTGTGATTTGACTTTGTAATACACATCTACTTGTGTCTATGGATCATCAAGAACAGCTACGGAACCTTTTCTTGTATTCTTGGAATATCATCAAACAACACTTGTCCTGTCCACTCCGTTTAACATTGTTTTCGTTGAAACTTCCTCATATAACTGCAACAGTTGTTCCCTACTTTCTTGTGGAAAATGAGAGAAGCAATCTTTTCTTGTATCACAATGCTTTTTCCCAATCTTTCAATCCAAAATAAATAGAGCTAATGTTTAACAGCTTTCTGGATTAATCCTATCTCTAGCTTCATAGATTCACAATGCCTACAAATACCAACTGTTTATCTCATTTAGGGAATTCAGGATTTTAAATGAAACATTATATTTAAATTATTGAAAAAATGACATTGTATTATTTAAATCACTTTAAAATTAAGTTTAATAATAATGCACTCTTTGAAAAAGAATAAAAATAATCACAAGAAAGATCACAGCAGGAAAGACGATGATGAAAAAGCTGACACGTACAAAATAATGAGATCAACAGGGAAGGGAATGTGGTTGGGAATGGCATTGGTTGGTGACAGTTGCAAGAAGTTACAAATCATCCTCGTAAGCCTTTTGTTATTTTATTACGCTCCAATGTCAACAGAATAGTAAATTATCATCATCTCATGCTTCCCTCTCCTTATTCGTTTACCTTATCCAAGTCACAAACGTGATATTCAATCCAAATGAATTGGTAGTTTCGTGACAAAGTTATAAAAATAGTTGCTGTTAAGAATACAATTATTGGGCCCTCTTCAAAGAAAGAGTACTGTAACTGACAAGAGAATTTCGCTAGATGAGAGAAGCCTTGGGAATACATTTGCAGGCAAGTGGCTCAACTAAGATAGCCTGCTAACATCATCTGCACGGTGGTTGACACACCGACAGAGAGGAGTTTAATGGGTCCCATTTGTGTAGGTCTCACTCAACACACCTGCCTAGCCCAAAATGTGGTGTGCACTTGGACATATAATACTTCCAAAGTTGTCGGATGTACTTTCCTAATAACCGGTTGAAAAAAGCTGCAACATGCGGCAAACCGCCACTGTTACGACCACGGCACCGCCAAGAACGTATGGGGATGTGCTACGAGAGCTGGCGGAAACATCCACAGCCTCTGGCTCCTCCTGCCCATTTGCCGACTTCACACTGCAAACACCAACAACCATCGTAAGTTACCGTAAAGATTTTGGACACACCATCCCAAAACCTGACACAGCACGGACATCCAATCACCTTAGAGAAAGCAACAAACGTTTGAGAAAGCAAATCTCTATCCTACCCTTTGAGTACGCTAATGTATAACCAACCATTGCCAAGAACCGACATGAACTGAAGACAACTTTGAAAATACTGCCACCGCCTGGGAAGACGTTACCTTCCCCACGAGGCAAAGATTCTGACCAGACACACAACCTAACTGAAATCGAAAACCAAGTTGGAATCTTTGGACTGTTCATTGATACGTTACCTAGTGGTGGGTGATGGGCAGAAAGTAATGATATAATCGGCACCAATACAAGTGAAAGTGCTGGTACCATCATCATACGCGTAGCTATAAGCTCTTGGGCACGCGTTTTTGAAGAAAGCAGAGTAAGTACTAGGTTTGCAAGTATTTGGCGTCGAGTATGCTCCACTACAACAATACTGCGGCTCCCCGAACGCTTCACAGGCGCTCTTACATGCCACGTCGTCACCGTCTCCGGTTTTCACCATCTTTAGCTCTGATGGGCATGCGTTATTCAAGTCAGCAACGCAACCAGTAATCGTACAGTTGCCTCCTGTGCCACCTTGAGGAGTGATTAGCATTGGAAGGTTGTAGCCGTCGACAAGGCTCACGTCGTAGAAGTCTCGCCCGTCTGCGCCATTAAGAGTGAACTCTGCCAGGGTGGCCGGAGGAGCAGCGCCACCACCGGAGCATTCCAGATTGGAGGAGCCGCAGTCGCCGGTGATGCAAGTGAATTTTCCAGTGTTTGAGTCTCGTGTGCAGAGGGTCCGACCCCATAAGCGGCCAGACCAGGACGTTGGAACAGATATTGCGTTTGACTCACCTGGTTGAAGAGCAAAACCTGTGGTCGGAAGTTGTGAAGTTCCGGCGTTGGAGAGAATTCCCGGCCATACAGGATATCTACATTTGTTTACGATAGTAATCGTCGTAGAGTACGTCCCTGGCATGAAAGTTGAAAATTGCAAACGTGATAATCAAATTAAAAACCCGCAAAAACGATGAGGTTTGTGAGACACTATCATAAACCAAACTTACAAACCTGGAGACATGAGAAGGAAGCAAAGGAAGAACATGGACATAAAGATTTGAGGACCCATTACGATAAAACTGAGACCTTGTAGACAGGAGAGGAACTTCTCAATTTCTTCGGGGATTCTATATGGAAATTATGGCCAACTGCAGATGGTATGAAGAATGGAACCTATATATGGGGAGACAGAGGGATGAGTGTACCTTATATACGCACATGACTTGTCCTCACAGTCACAAGAATACAGGATCGGTTCGTGGAAAGTATTGTTGTTTAGTCGACAAGGTGCTTATGTCATAAGGTGAAATGAATAGATGGAAAGGTAGTGAGATTCTGTCAAGTGACGCAGCAGATAAAATGGAAGGAGGGAATTAAATGATATAAAAATGGGGCATTGATTTCAGGGCTTTTGGATTTATGCTAAGGGTGGATGTGTCGGGGTTTTTAAACCGACCATCCCTGCACCTTACGGTTACTCAAGGGTCGGCAAGAAAGGGCCGAACTTTGCCCACGCAGATGGGACACTAACAACCGATGTTTTAAAAGTGCGGAGAGATTTAAAAAATAGAGGTTAATTATATATTAAATAAGAGTAAAATTTTTAAGAATAAGTTAAAATAAAATATTTTATTGGAATAAAAAAACCAATATCTATTATAAAATAATGAGCTAATAATAAATAAATATGAGTTTAATATAAAACTTAAAATAACAATAAAAATCAAAATTACATTTTTTAAGGAGATTATGTTTCATCATTGTTAAAAGCTTCAAATTTTCCAACGCTATTTAAAAATTCGTAAACTACGTTTTGATCCAAAGTATTTGCATCAATTTCTTTTATGCATCAAAATAAATTACAAATTAGTAATGTATGAAATTATTCTC
>JAOTJB010000210.1:9828709-9855357 GCA_027123815.1 Erythroxylum minutifolium | reverse complement strand
GGACTGTGAATGGACATGCAAACAAATGAGATGTTCATCAATGGGCACTCTAAAGAATTTAAGTAGACTACAGAAAATAAGCTAACAGAGCAGAGCAACTAATCGAATGTACATTGAACAAGAAAATGGTATGGGACGCTTGATAATATTTTAATGGAATCGCCTTGAACCCCTGGACCGATAAAGCTCCAATCTACTTTTCGCCTGGTCTAGCAAAGTAAGCATTGTTGGGTCTTGAGTGAGGTGAGTTTGCTTGATGGCCCAATCTAGGACAGTAAGCACCTCAGCCTGTGCAAGCTCCTCGCTGTCTGGTACATGCAGGGCAACGTAGCACAATAGAGGCAATGCTGAGAGTTGAACAATCTGTTCACCAAAATAGACAAGCTGGACTAAGTGCTTTGCCCCTCCCGCACTTAAAATGGCCTTAGAGTGATCAAGATGGAGATAGTTGTCTGAACAGGCAAACTTTGTGAGGGCTAGACAAGCCTCCCTCGAGACCTCCGCTTCTCCTTCGTCAAGAAGCTTAACCAAGGGACCAATAATCCTTGTCTCCGTAGCCCGAAATGTCCTTGCTAAATTCCCAACAGATTTGACGCAAGATATCAGAAGGCCTGAATCAGCCTTCTCAATGATCATCAGGAGCTGATGGATAACGGCTTTGCAAGCGTGAGAATTAGGCTTAAATGCTGATCTTCTCAAATCAGTGTTTTTCTCTGCCACAGCCGTGATCTCCATCAATGCCATGGCAGAGTTGTATTGAACCTCATCACACCCTTTTTCTAAAAGGACCGCGAAACACAGGAGTGCTCTCGATTCAGTTATGCTGCGACAGATTGGGGAGTTTCCTTTGGCCAAATGCCAGAGTGCCCTTGCAGCCATTGCTTTCATGTTGGCCTTAGTGGCAGGATCTTCATGCTCTCTCCCCTTGAGATTTCCAGCAGAAAGCGAATGATTTGGATGACTACTTTGCTTCACATTGTTGCTGCTATTGCTTTTTGGGACATTATTATGAGGTGCACCATTGCTATTCACACCTTGTCCTTGGTTTGTCAGTTTATAGGCGGCATTCAACGCCATGGTATTGGTAACCACATTGTGCAACTGACTTGTAACGTCATTATCCATAGAATGAGCAATATGACTATGATCATCGTCAATTGATGGCTTAGCTACAGAAGAATTGTTACTCGCAACAACAACTGCATGGATTGAGGTTCCCTTTTGGCTAGTAACTGCATACTTACTGTGTTCCTGAACTGTCTCAAAAGCAAGATGACCAACCAACAACCGAATTATATTATGCTGCGCAAACAGATCTTGACACTTTGGATAATTCCCTGCAAGTTCTGAAATAGCCCAAGCCACCATAGCCTGAACTTTCATGGGACCTTCTTTCAATATTTTCCCAAACACCGAACAAACTCCTGCAAGAATCATGTAATCAACGCTTTCTGGGTCACGCCCCAATAGCCCAATAGCTCTAGCAGCGTTCTCTTGACCTTCCATCTTCCCCTCCTTAATCAACTTCAACAAAGGAGGCACGCCGCCTTCTTCAATAATCAATTTACCATACCGATCATTGTCTCTCGCAAGCGAAACAAGCGAAGCTGCAGCATCAGATCTATCCTCAAGCGAACCAGTATAGAGGATCGCAATCTGTTCCCATATCAAACAAAGGATCGGCTCATTAGCCGCTATAGGAGGCAACCCCAGATACTCATCGTCACGATCATCGGCTGACGCTGATACACGCAAAAGCCACGACAAATCGCCGATGGAATTCTCCAACTGAGAAGACATTTTACGGAACTGAGCAGTTGGGATAATCGTGAAAACTCGCTTCATGATACCATTAGCGCGACACTTGAGCACAAGGGCATGAGCTTTTTCGAGGACTTGTTCAGTGTCGTCGATGATACGACGCGTGGGTCGCTCGTAAAGGTCGGAGCTGGCTCGCGCAGCTTGTCGGAGTAAAGCAGCGAGCTTTTCGGTCTTGGATTTGAGCTCGTGACACTCTTGTTTAACCGAGCTCGCTTCATCAGCAACTTTGATCACCAGGTCCGCTAATTGAATCGGTTTTGCCAAGATTTGTTTCACCAAGTCCGCCATGGCGGACTGGTACCCAGGTCAAATTTTCACAAAGAGATCGATTCCTTGATCTAAAAACAGATAAAAGTTCAAACCTTTAATAAAGAAAGCCACAAAGAAATAGGGAGAGACGAGTTACAGTTCTTGATGGGCTTGATTGGGGGTGACAATTGAAGGGCGGAGAAATGTGAAGAAATGAGCTGAAAATGGGATTGATTCTCTACAGCAATCGACAAGGCGGAGTAATCATGAGAACTTTTGTGTGACTTGAAGTTGGATTAAGGGAGAGAGAGATCTGAGGTTTTGGTTGGTTGAAAGTCGAAACATATGCAGAACAAGTTGATCTGTTTGCGCAGGAATCAGGAGTTTGAATAGTCTGAAAGTCTTCTGCTTTTCGTAGTCAGACGGGGTTTACAAGGTCAAACGCGTTCATATTTGTATCTTCTTTTTCTTCGACAAATCTGAACATGGTTGCAATCAATTATTATATACAATATGAATGTGGCACAAGAGCTATTGTCTTGAGGAACTCTTTTTAAGTTTGACTCACCTTCAGAGCAAAAATTGCAATTTGATTTTCTGTTTGTGTATGCATGAATATTCAATCAGCTATAAATTTTAGGATGGTTGGATTATTTTTGTGTGAAGTTGTTTAATTCGCCCACAAAAGTTCAAAACTTAAATACGAGTGTTATTTCTTGTAGTTTTTGTCTGAGAAAAGGAGAGAATACTTGTACACAAGGCCTTCCCATTCCATTTTAACCTACAATTTGAACTAGTCAGGAAGGTTTTTCTGAATCTTCCAAAGTTGGTATTTTATGGGGACAATTACCAGTAATCGCGACATAACTTCTAAGATATTTGTTAATTTAATATGGGTTGGAGTCTCTTTTTTATAGTGTTAATCAAAAGGGTATAATTATATCCAATATCACATTGATACAATTTAAGCTGAAAACTTATGATATAGTTCCGGTAAGTCATATCGATTAATTATTTCACAAATCTAAGAGTCACAAAGAGAATAACTTTTCTCAATTCATTTGTGCATATTATGAAATAATATATAATTTGATGATATAGCATTCATGGTTAAGCCGAATCATCAAATTTTCCAAGTAATGAACTGATCACTTAAACGAGGAAAACTCTTAGTTTTTATTTGGTATCTCTATCGGATAAATTTCTTTTTTATTCCTTTATGTGTGTGTGAATAATTAACTTTAATCTATGAATTGACCCCAACAATGTATATGTTGTATGTTACAGGTTCCAATGCATTAATCTTTGTCGTTGAAGGATAACGGAATTTATCTCATATGAAATTTAAGATTCGGATCAAGACTTTATAGGATTTCAAATATACAAAAAGAATGTTTAAAATAACTGATAACATCGATGTAAGATGTCTTCCCTAATTAAAAACTATATTGCCATGATCAAAAATAATTCTGTCAACTTTGAGGAGTATGGTCTGATGACAATGCTATATCCATTGGTTCATAGACACAACAATGGAAAAATGTTGATACAATCCTTTTTCTCTTTCACCCCTATTTCCATTTTTCTAGTTCTTTTTTTCTTTTGATCAACCATATATATTTGTAGATCTCTTACAAGTTGTAAGTGACACCACAAGTTATAAAATTTCAATCCAGGTCTTCTTAAAGACCAATTTATTAGGAAAATAAGATGACACACTGATATATTCTAAAGTTTTATTTGCATTGGTTTCAACAAGATTTAGCATTTAATTTATTTTTGCATCTTTATTTGTACCGATTTATTTTAAACAATTATTAGATTTTACAACAACAATCCAATAAATTTTCAATAGTTCACAATGTTACCTCTAACTAATAGATAGGTTATTTTCAAAGATAATAGATCTATTGTCTATTCTTTTAAGTAGAGAATGATACTTAAACAAGATCTTAATTCACCCGAAAGAGAGGAAGAAGAAAAATTATGGAAAATAAAGGATTTGAAAAAGGATCGTGGTAAAGAAGGAGAGGAAATCAGATTAAAAGGCATAAGTGCTTAAAAAGTACTGCAAACTGATCCAGGTAGAAATGATCTTAGTAAGAAAACTTTGAACAAGAGTAAAAAAATGTGAGATAATTATATAGAAAATTATTTTAAATCAACAAAAATCAACTCCATAATATTTGACAAATTTGCAATATAAATAACCAGTAAATATATAAGAACTTAGAACGATAAATAATATTACTAATTATAAAATTATAAAATAATATTAAAAAGTCGTTCATTCTACTTTTATTTTTATGTTATAGTTTCATTTTTTATTTTTCAAAAAAAATTAAAATATGCTTGAATTTTAATATCAAAAGGTTAATTACTGCAAAAATTTTAAACTTTCGTCAATTTTTCAATTATAACTTGAACTTTAAAAAATAGCAGTAAAATGTCCAAACTTTCAATTGTTTTTAATTCTAGCTCGATGTTAGCCTTACCGTTATCTTGTCTGACGTAGCACTGCCATATGTCACTAAACCCACCACTAATTAGACACATTAGCATCATTAAGAGCAAGATGCCTAATTAGCGAAACGACGTTATTTCTTGACCTTAGTAAAACAACATCGTTTCGCTTATTATCAGATGTCACTCTCTTCTCCTCTGTCGATAGCTCCAAACGTTTGTAACTAAAATCTATAATCTCTTTCCTATCGATAACCCCAAAAATATGAAACTAAAATCCCTAATCATCCATGGGTGCTTCTTCTATCGTGAAGTGAATTGCTTTGTCAAACCAAGAAACGCTCTTTCGTGAGTGGGTGTTTCATAAGAGAGTGGTTTTGTCATTAGGAGAAAACTGAAAGTTTATGAAATTGTGACTTCGGATTTTGGAGAAAGCTTGTTCTTCGTTAGTCTCAAATACAAAATCCCTAATTTCTTCTTCTCTCACTCTCACACTGTTGTTCTCTCAAACCGAAATCCATAATTTCTTCTCACGCACTCTCACTTCACGCCCTCATTCACAACAAGTCAATTTTGATCTTTTCTTTCTTTTCAGAATTTTAATTTCAATGTTCTTTCATTTCCCTGACTTTGGTTAATTTCGATTTTTTCCATCATCTTAAGATACTTGGTGGTGTGGAATTGTGTCATTGATTGCCATGTCTTATGTGGCTTCTACAGAAAAGTAGTTGACATGTTATTGCGAATGTTGAATTTTGGTATGGAACCTGATGAAGAAACATTTGTTTCAGTCTTATCTGCATGTTCTGCAATGGAGGCATTAGATGTTAGGAGATGGGTTCATTCTTGGATTATACATACTAGCTTTGTTCTTGATTCGCTATTTATGAAATGGTATGTTGTTGTATCAGGGTTTCGGTAGGTGAGGGTGCTTTGTTTGTAAAGGTATTTTTTGGTGCCCATATACCTATGGAATATAATTTATAGGTGTCGTAATGATGTGGCCTCTCTTCACCATTTTTTGACATTTAATTCTTTGTTTGGTGAATTTATGAAAAGAAATCATAGTAGTGTTGCATTTAAGGTAGTAATTAAGTATTTGTATGATGATATTATAACAAGATATAAAGAAATATGGCCAGAAATAAAGTATATGTAACTTTTGTTGGGTATGCACCTAGTATATATTTCACATGGGAAGAGTGTGAAGGTTTGTTAATAGATTCAAGGGTGTTATTTATTGTTCTTTTGATAGTGTAGCAAAGGCTGGAAGCATATATTCTCAATTTTGTGAAGAGAAAGCATTATGTTCAACAGTAAAATAACTGTAATATATATTATTTGTTCTTTGTGATAATTTAATTGGATTCAAAATATAATTAATATTGATATTTCTATATATAATAAAGATTTTGAATATTGATTGCCCCAATCGTAATGCCTTGATGAAGTTACAGATTTCAAATGCTAAGCCTAACGTTGATCAATATTTTTATTAATGTGTTGATACAAAAGTAAGTAATTTAATTATTGTTTGTAGCAGTGCCAATCGTATAAATTAATGTTAATCAATATGAAAAAAGGTCTCTTGTAGGTACTTGGTATTTTTGAAAGACATGAAAGTTTGTTTTTGTCGTAAAATATGCCAACTAAATTATGTGCATTGGGGTAAGAGTCTTGTTCGGAAGATGTATTATTGTTCGCAAGAAGTAAATATGTGTAAAAGCTTATGTGCATTATGAAAATTTGTAATAAGTCTTAATATTTGTGTTTATATCTTTATTTTGTAGGTACCATGCGATTTCATAGCTTGGTCGCCGGATGTAAGTATAAAAAAATAGAGACATTGTAATAGTTAGAAGAGCAAATGTAACTATTATATTTATTGGAGTCTTTTGTCTTTTATTTAATAACCTACCACTTTAATATTCAATTGTAAGTTTTTGATGTTGTTAAGGAAACTACAATTATAACGAGGTTGTACATTTTAGAACTAATTGCAATTAATCCAAGCTGGGTTTCAGTTACCAATCAAAAGGAGTTGGGAATGTGCTAAATCTATCTCCTAATTGCAACTCAATCTATAAAAGAAATTGCCACAAATAATGCCTTCAGGCTTGTCTTTTTTGAAATAGTGAAATCAGATGTAGAAAATGCATGTAAAATTTTGATAGTGCTAAACTAGAAGGTTGTTGACCTTACTATTTCCTTACCCCATATGAAACTTTTGCTAGATTTTGTGATTGTTTAACAACTCAATTGAACTCAAATCTTGGGAAACCAAAATTAATATGTAATAAAGGAACTACAATAACTATAAATCGCATCAGTAATAGACTTCAACCTAAAACCTGTTATATTAAACATGTTGAAACTCACAGATTAATATTAGAAATTGAAATACATACAGACATGGATAGTGGAATACTTGTACTTCAATACCTTCAACATATGAAAATGGCAAAAAATCTCTTCCCACAACTTATGGGGGAGTAACTAATCGAAAAAAGACAACAATCATGCATAACAACAATAAAGTCAATATCATTTTTGAAGAGTAAATTGCAGGGTAAGTTAAAACAAGCAAATAAGTAGGTAACAGACATTGACGTAATTTTGGAAACTGAAATAATATCTAAAAATACAAAAAACTGTGATACAGTTTGGTTAGCATTACTCTAACTATTTTGAAAAAGATACTAGGTGCAACTCTTTCAGCCATAGGCACCATCTCCACATGCATAAACCCGCTCCAACATCTCCACAGGCATAATCCAGCTCCAGCTTCATAGTTGTTAGTGTACAATCACTCACACCATCCGTGCATATCCTTGTTATGCTTTAGGCTTAACTTCATCAAGCATCTAATGGACTAATGTGGAAATTTGTAAAACATAGACATTACTCTTTGTCCTTTATCTTCGAAATTCCCTTTTAGAATTAGCATGCTTAGTTTATCAACACCTATATCCTTTTTTCTTTTAATCTTACCCCCAACATCTTTATTTTCTTGCCTTTCCAACACTCCATCATAATGAAATTCAAAATTTACCAACATCTGCAAAGGGAAAGTGTGACTAAATACAAAATGATAAATATTCCAATAACTAAGATGAGCAATAACTAAGAAGAAAAAAGAAAGCAACAACTAAGATGAGCAATTATATTCTTTCTATTAAAAGTAATATAATATACAAGAAACCATTAAGCTTATATATACATAGAAAAACTTCCTGCTTAACTCTTCTGACATATATAGTTCACCCACTTTTTCAGATGCAAGGAGATAACTAAAAGGTCGATATATGATTACATCAGTATACTACAACCATTACATCATAATAATATACCCACATTTATATAAGTAAGGAGCCTTCATAAAAAGCTAGTACTACATCAGAGTAATAGAAACTAAAATGTTCAAGCTGACTTAAGCACCAGAAACATACCTTTACAAATTTCCTGAAGCTTTTTCAGAATACTTCACAACTTAGCATGCCTCACCTACTAAAACCACATAAGTAAGTCATTTTGAGGTGTACAACTTAAAAAAAGAATGTTTCTGCATCATACAAATAAGAAACTAAAGTCAATATTTTTACAGAAACAATGGTATTCAAATAGGGTAACAAGTAATAAAAGCAACCAACACACACAACTTCACTTAACAGGTAACCCCTAATTCTCAAGTCGGGATGAAAGGGAATTAAGTTGAATTTATACAGTTTTTAGATAAGCTGCCCAATATAGTTTATGTTTGGGTAGTGGGGAAAGAACAATGATGGTGTCAACGTAAGAACTGTATTGATAATTCCTTCAACTGTAAACGCAAACTAAGTTACATATTGCTTCAAACCAATTATTTGAAGAAAAAAGAAAAATTATAAATATTCAGTTTTCAAAATTAGCTTATATTGATAGTTTATTTATCAATTAGCATATCCCACCTGTCCAATTTATTTTCTTTATAGGTCCACATAATCTATTCCTTTAAGACTTTAATCTGTTGATGTGCCATAGGTTGAATTTTGTTAAACCTTGGGGGTTAATTGGATAAATATATAATATATGTTAATTAAACCTACCAACTATTAATATTGTTAACTCTTATGTAATATGTTATGGAGGGTTAACTTGATATCCTCTATCAACTAATATGTTACGCAATGTATTAATAGTTTATTTATCAAAACCTCTCATGTTCTAGATTTGAATTATACGAGTAACTTCTTGTCTTTTAAAACTCCTTCGTTATTCTATTAAAGAAGCTTCATTCGATGTTCTCCCTTATGGTGGTTTCTTGATATAAATGAATCATATCTCATATCTCACAATAATTGTATTGAAAATTTGAAATATAGTCATATATACGTCTAAATTAATTAAGATTAGTGATAAATTGATAATAGCCATCTTAACAATCTCTTTACAATCAATTTGAAAATTCAAAAAACAACTATTTTTTCAGACACTCACAAACTCCTCACAGAAAAGCTACTGTCTTTATTCTTGAAACTGTTAGGACACATAAATTAATGGAAAACTTTTTGTGGAAGCACAATGTCATTTGGGAATAGAACGTTTTTAGATCATTGCATAAATAAATGAATATCAAATTCCAATTTCAAACCCTAGTATAACAACATACCATTTCATAAATAGCAAATAAAAAACAAACAACAATAGAGAGGGAAAAGAACAATCATACCCTCGATGACGAAGTTCGGTAACAAAAGTCACAATTTCAAAAACTTTCAATTTTCTCCCGACAACTAAACCACTCCCTTATGAAGCACCCACTCACAAAAGAACGTTTGATGGTTTGATGGAGCAATTCACTTCGTGATAAAAGAAGCACCCAGGGATGATTAGGGATTTTAGTTTCGTATTGTTAGGGTTATTGACAGAGAAGAGATTAGGGATTTTAGTTATAGACTTTTGGGGCTATGGATAAAGGAACAAAGTGACATCTAATAATAAGCGAAATGAAATCATTTTACCAAGGTCAAGAAATGACGTTGTTCCATTAATTAGGCATCCTCCTCTTAATGACATTGACTTGTCTAGTTAGTGGGGGTCCAGTGACACGTGGTAATGTCACGTCAACCAAGATAATAGTGAGATTAACATCGAGCGAGAATTGGGAAAAAATTAAAATTTTGAGCATTTTATTGCTACTTTTTAATGTTCTGGCCGTAATTGGAAAATTGATAAAAGTTTGAGTTTTTTTTGTAATTAACCCTACACTTCTAATAGGATAGAAGTTAATATTAAACAAAAAATTATAGATTAAATAATTTAATATCTTGTACTTTATTTGTTAATTACTATTGATAATAAATTTACTATATTTTATTAAATAAAAGATGATGTCACAAATTTGAAATATTTTATTTCTAAACTAGCATTTAATTAATGATACCTATTTTAATAAAATGTATCGTTATTATTTGTAATTAAATATTTTATATTTTATTATTTTGTTTGATGAATAATTTTTTGTAATTAATTTATCTAAAAATTAATTTAAATTTAATATACTTATTGAATAGTTACTAGATTTGAAATTATTTTTATCTTGTAGATAAATTTTCCAAAATTAAATATTAAGATAAATTGAATAATTAAATTAGATTAATTATAATTTCTATTACTAATTTTTATTATATAATTAAATGTTATGTAATAATAACAAAACTATATTATGGCAAAAAGATGAAAACAGAAAACTAAAACTAGTTTTGATAGTTTTAGTGAATAATGAAACTAAAAAGAAATCATAATAAAATGAAACCAGAAATTCAACCAAACAAAAGTTTTTTTTCTAAACTTAAAAACAGAAACAGAAAACTTGAAAATAATAGAATCAAACATGCTCTAAGAATCAATATTAAAAATAAATATGAAACAAATTATTAAACATGGAAAATTTATGTTTTAAATTACGATTTAAAATAAATATTTTAAAGATATTTTTAATTTTGAAAAGAAAATATATTTATTTTAAATCATAATTTAAATTTTCAAAATTAAAACTTAAAAAGTTTTATTAAATACATTAAAATTTAATATTTAGTATAAACCTGAATTTTTAGGTCATAAAAATATTTTAGAATTGATCATAAAATGTACATTCAAAGAAAAGAGAAATAGGAAATGATTAGATGATAAAAAAATTCAACTACGTAATGATGGCTCGTGTAGCTATTAGGGTCATTCCTATCAGTTTATGAGCCCTGGGCAAAATAAAAAAGAGCCTCAATAAATCGACAATATACAAACATTTAAACTTAAAGTTTACATGTTTGTATGAAATATATAAATGACTCAATTTATAAGTCAACATTCTCAACCAAATATTAAATAATCATAACATCGGCTAATAATATCTTACAAATATCATTACGAAATGAATTCACTAAGAATAGTAACGGTAAAAATAAAATAGCAAAAGCAGTAATCAAACAATAATATCAGACTGCAAAACACTAAGAAAATTACACTAACAAATACAAAGAGAATCATGATTTATAAAGAACAAATGCTCCGTACATTTTTAAATGCAAAATCGTTAATAATATTATCAAGATCAATATTATCTAACATATCCTTCTCAATAAATATATGTGTGTGTATGTATATATATATATATATATATTTGGACAAAATGACAATCATTTTTAATGTATGTTGGTGCGCTCATGAAAGATATCACTATATGCAATTTGAATTGCAGCCCGATTGTCACATTGTAAAAGCCTGGGAGAAACTTGCTTAATACATATTGTATTTGACTGCATAATCGTAATTATGTCCTACATTACTCTTCTAATTATGTTGCAATATTCTCTTTCTTTACATGTTACTCTATTGTACTCTATGTGAGGACACGATATAGAATACAGAATTCCTTTGTTTTATCTTTGATAACACATATCAACGTCTTTTCTGCATGTACAATATTCCTTTTACGAGGCAAAAATCAGAGAGAAAAGAGATCTTTTTGGGATGTGTAAAGTGGGATAAGCACGTTGGATCTGTTTGTTTTCTTGCGAGAAACAAATGATATTATGAATGAGATGCTTCCAGCTTATAAGTTATTTCACATCTTCGTCAGTACAGCATGCAATCAGCCAATCAGAACGTTAGATTGTCCTCCCACTTTACCAAGAAGGAAGAGGTGGGAAGGAACGCTATCGGTCGTTTTAAAGAAAGTTTTCACCTAATATATCATTTTATTATGTCCATGTCCATATCTCTTCTTTGAAAGACAAACTTATGTTCAAAGCATCTCCTTTCCTAGAGCCACCAGAGAATCACAAATAAAAACATACAAAAAAGATACGACAAGCTTATTACTGTTTAATCCAAATTGACACCCTCCACAAAAGGGTTTCTTAAACTTTCAACATTTAGAAAATTATTTCGTACTACGTGCAAGGACATGACAACTCTGGCTGCCTCCGTAGCGATACGACTTTCCTGGAAGCACACCGTGATTCGTTGTTGAATGCAGAAGATTCCTCAAACGTTACTTCGGAGGTGACAGGCTACGAAGGTCTGGGTTTCTTCTTTTTGTCCAATCGGAGATCAGAAAATAAAGCTAAAATTTGTTTCAAAGATATTTTCTTTTTGTAGCTACAACAGCTTATGTATTTAGTTATTAGTAATGTATATTATGAAATGATTAGCAGTGACTCATTAAGATCCTGTGACTAAAATTAAGCTTTCGCTGTGCTAGTTTATAAATTGTAAGAATACTTACATATCAGTTTCAAGAACAATCATCTAGTTACACATATATTTCTAGTTATAAATTATTATCTAGTAGCTAATAATCAGGGCCAGCCTTGGGTAAAGCAGGGCAGGTATTCACCCATGGTCCATCCTTATAAATGATAAAATAGGACTTATTTTTATCTTCATAAAAAATAAAATAAAACAAAATAAGGCCTGCTCTTAATCTCATAAAGAACAAAAAAAAAGATCTATATTTTGTTTATTTTTATTCCATGTGAGGGCCCAAAAATAAATAAAAATAGGAATTTTTTTACTTTACCCAAGGCCTATATAATATTAGGAATGGCCCTGTTAATAATATACATTAGGCCTACCTTATACTTCTAGTTCCTGTACATGGTTAGGTTTAACTTATTTCCGTAAATCAGTACATAAACTTGAAAGGTGTCATTGAAAGTTAGGGACAAACATACTAGATCCTAAGTCTGAACCAGTCCAAGACATGGTGCTCATTTTTTGTCCATTTATCCCTTTTGATACCATTTAAAGTTAAACTGCAATGATTTTAAATATTATGTGCTATACAGAGCATGGTAGTGTTCTACGAAGATTAAGATACTTAAAATGAAGATTAACCCATCATTCCTTTTTGTTTCCTATAACTTTTAATTTACACTATATATCTTGCACATAACTAAAGTCGAACTTTAGTTGTTAATGGTCACTTGGAGACGTATGGATCCTGATGTGAATATTCAGTATTCCAATATTCTCTTTCTCAGACCGGAATAGTGGATATGATGGCCAAGAATCTAGTGAAAATTCTAGTGGGTCGAATTATTATTCTTTGGACCTGTTGTTTTTTTGTGTGTCTAAGATTGTGTACATAATTGTAGGAATTTACTATTAAAATTAGCTTGATTATAGGGACTAATTGTAGGATTAGATTACAGATTAAGATCCCATCTTGTATATAAATAAAAACTATACAAAATAAAAAATATGAAAAATATTTCCCTTATATTTTTAAATGGTACCAGAGCAGAGGGTTTATATTTTATATTAGGAGTTTGAGTTTGGCTCACTATTCATAGTGACTTTTGAGGTTCATCCTTAGAGTCTCCAATCACCGACCAGTCTTTTGATGCTCATTGTGGGCATCCTTAGATTCTCCAGCCATTGGCTGGCCTCTCGCAAAAGACCAGTCGCCAATAGCTCTGTGAGTGAGACATATGTGCCACTTGAAGATCCTGTCATCTACTTCACACGCAAGCCTGTGGAAGCGAATGTGTTAGTGTTGTTCCATCCAATCACCTATCCTAATGTCGCCTCTCTCTTCCACCTCCCTTGGGTACCTTCCTTCTTCATCATTATCAACTGCCAAGTAGACCATCGAATATAAATTGGCAGGTCTTAACTATCTAGAATGGAACAAAACAATTAGAATTTATTTGCGAATTATTTCTAAAAATGACCATCTTACAGATGATCCACCTATAGCTGGAATAAGAAGATAATGGTTAAAAGATGATGCTAGATTATTTTTGCAAATTTGGAATTTGACAGATACTGAAATGGTTAGTATGATTAATAATTGTGAGCATGTTAAGCAACTAAAAGATTATCTGGAGTTTTTATATTTAGGAAAAGAGAATACTTCTCATATTGATGAGGTCTGTAAGAATTTTTATCAGACTGAACAACATGATCAGTCTCTTCAAATCTATTTCGTAAATTTTAAAAAGGTTTATGAAGAATTAAATGTCACGTTACTTTTTAATTCTAATATCAAAGTACAACAAACTCATCAGAAGAAAATGGCAGTCATAAGTTTTTTGGTAAACCTTAATTGTCAATTTGATACAACGAAGTCCCAAATTCTCTCAAGTAAGAAAATCTCCTCTTTAAACTCGGTCTTCACTAGAGTACTTCACATAGAACATAGTGTTGTTATTGCTCCATCTATTTAGGCTTCAAGTGCTCTAGTTAATCATAATAGTGGAAGATCTTCCAATCAAAATCCAAACAAAAGAAGCAGTATAGGGGGTTAGGATAAGAGGAACCAAGATATAGGAGGATTTGTATATCACTACTATCATAAACTGAGTCGTATTAAGCAAACTTGTCTAAAGATACAAAACAAGTCTCAAAAACCTAACTCCACTTGTTTTGCAACTATTTCTACCATTTCACTTAAAAAAAACTATTTCTACCATTACACCTAGTATCTATTCAGAGTAAATAGTTTTGGTCTCAATAGATGAATTTACTATGTCAGTATCAAGAAGCATTAAAAGCTCTTATAATTCTTTCACTGCTATTGTTAAGATAGGTAATTCCAATGAGTGCCTTCTTTCATCCTCTAACACCTAGTGGGTCATTGATTATGTTGCAAATAATCGCATAACATGTAATCCAAATCTGCTTATCGTCGTTAAACCCCATAATTCTCCTTCCACAATTATTTTAGCATATGGTTCTAAGTTTTATACTCTTGGTTTTGGAATAGCCCATCTAACTCCTTTAATTTCCCTATCACATGTTTTAGGCCTACCAGGATTTTCATTTAATTTAATGTTTGTTGGCAAGATTACTCAGGCTTTAAATTCTTGTATCCCATTTTCCCTAGATATTGTCTTTTTCAGGATCTTATGAAGAAGATTATTGGTAGTAGACATGTAATAGGAGGTCCCTATATTTTGGATATTCTTGAGCGAGTTCCCATACTTATTGCTTGCTCTATGATTGTAACTCCTTTTTAAGCACAATATCGATTAAACCATCCTTCTCTGATTGTATTAAAGAAAGTTTGTTTGGATTTCAAAGTGTGTCATCTCTAGATTGTCAGTCATGTCAGTTTACAAAATATCATCGCGTACCTTCTAATTCTTAAGCCAATAAAAGAGTAAATTTTCATTTTAAATTAGTTTATTACGATGTTTGAGGTCTATATCCCATTGCATCCAAGACTGAGTTTTGTTACTTATTACCTTTGTTGATGAATTCTCTCAAATAACTTGGCTTTAATCAAAGAAAAATCGCTAGGAGTTATTTTCCTATTTTACTACCTTCTATGTTGAAATCAAAACACAATTTAACTTTTCTTTATATACTTTACAAAGTGATAATGCCAAAGAATATCTTTCGGATTCCTTTCAGACTTATATGCTTAAATTTTGCATTCTTCACAAGACATCTTATGTTAACACTCCATCACAAAATGGTGGTGTAGAAATGAAAAACAGGCATCTCCTTGAAACAGATAATGTACTTTTGTTTCAAACTTATGTCCTTAAATGCTTTAGGTTGATGCAATTTTAATAACCTATTATTTTATCAACCTTATGCCATCATCCATCCTTTATCATAAAATTCCTTAAACCTTTGTTCTCCATTAAACCTCATATTTTTTTGGGGTACATGTTTTATTCTTGATCTTCTTCCTCAAGTCACCAAATTAGATCCTAAGTTCGTTAATTATGTCTTCTTAGGGTATTCTTGCCTTTAAAAAGGTATTAATGTTGTTGCCCAAATCTTCGTAAGTACCTTATGTTTGCTGACATTACATTTATAGAATATATTCCTTACTTTCTTACCTCTTCCAACATTTCTAGTAGTTAGAGGGAGATTGATGATTTATTAATGTATTAAATCATCCAACAATCCCCAAATTTTGCTTTGACATCTATGATTTTAGTGCACTTCCACCTATTCATTATATCTATTCTAAATGACAATATGTTCCTGGTACACATCTAGCACCAGCTCCTTTTTCGACATCAGATCCCACTGAGACTGAACTTAACCTTCCAATTACTCGTTGTAAAGATAAATGCCAATGTACTTGCCCAATTTCAGGCTTCTTTCTTATGATCATTTTTCGTATTCTTCTTACTCTTTTGTTGCCTCTCTTGACACTATATCTCTTCCCAAAATTGTTTATGAGGCCTTATCTCATCTTGGATGCTCTAGATGCTTACGGTACTTAGAATTTAGTGGATTTACCTATAATAAAAAAAGGTTATCAGATTTAAGTGAGTATTTTCCATTAAAGTCCGTTATAATAGCTCAGTAGCTCATCTTAAATCTCACCTTCTTGCTAAATGTTATTCTTAGACTTATGGTGTAGACTATTATGATACTTTCTCTCTTGTGGCAAAGTTGAACTCATTTCTTTTGTTTATTTCTATAGTCGTTGCCTATTGTTGGCCTTTATATCAGTTAGACATAAAAAATGCATTCTTATATGAAGACTTGTAGGATAAGGTTTATATGGAGTAACCACTTGGGTTTGTTGCTCAGGAAAGCATAGGAAAATGTGTCATCTTTAAAGATCACAATATGGTTTGAAACATAATCCTCATGCCTAGTTTAGCAAATTTAGATAAGCAGATGAACAATTTAACATGAGTAAAAGCAAGTCTGATCACTTAGATGTCTATAAACACTGTACATTTGACATTATCATTCTTGTTGAATACTTAAATGATATTATTCAGTGATGTATACAAATTTCTTCTCTGAAAATCTTTCTTCGTAACTAGTTTCAGATGAAGGATTTAAGAGTATTAAAGTACTTCTTGGGAATTGAGGTGACAGGGAATAAGAAAGGTTTTTTTTATCTCAAAGGAAATATATGCTTAACTTGTTGCCCGAAACTGGGAAACTAAGGGCTAAACCATATAGTGTCCTTATGTCACCTAATTTGTAACTTCCAAAAGATGGATATTTGTTTGAAGATGCTATGAAGTATAGAAGACTAGTTGGGAAATTGTACTATCCTACGATAACTTATCCTAATATTGCTTATTCAGTTGGCATTATAAGTCAATTTATGTCTTCTCTGATAGTTCATCATTGGGCTTGTTTAGAGTAGATTTTATGTTACTTAAAGGAGCTTCTAAATAAGGAATATTGTATAAAAAACATGGTCACACTAGAATAAAGAGCATTTTAGGTGCAAATTGAGCAAGATATAAGATTGAGATAAAAAAATCTGCCATAAGCTATTGTCGTTTTGTTGGAGGAAAATTTATCTCATAGAAGAGTAAGAAATATAATGTTGCATCTCACTCGAGTTTAGAATCAGAATACAGATTTATGCCCCAATCTGTGTGTGAAATAATGTAGATATATAAGCTAATGACTAAAATTGGTCTCAAAGATTCAAAGCCAGCAAAGTTATATTGTGATAACCAAGTAGCTCTTTATATAACTTCTAATCCTATATTTTATAATGAACTAAGCATATTGAGATTGATTGTTATTTCATTTGAAAAAAGGTGCATCAAAACTTAGTTTTTATAAGATATATGAAGACTAGGGAACAACTAAGAGACCTACTTACAAAAGCTTTAAATGGGACTCAAGTTGAATATCTTTGTAATAATCTGGGCATGATTGATAGCTATGCTCCAGTTTGAGGGCAAGTGTTACAAATTATGTATATAATCATAGGGATTTATTGTTAAGATTAGATTAATCATAAGGATCAATTATATGATCAGATTATAGATTAAGATCCCTTATGTGTTTAGATTTTTGTCAAAAATGATTTAAAATAAGGCTTATTTCTTTTTTTACGTTATTATTAGAGGTCGCATATTTCTGAGTTTAAATAGTAAAATAGTTAGTCATTTATTGTTACTAAGATTATATTAGTGGGCATAATAGAATTTGATAGTTGCTTTGGTGGTGCGTAATTTTTTTTTGACAGTTAACTTATATATAGGCATGTTCGTTTCAATTTATATATCGCAATCATCGAATAACAAGTCTGACTTTCATCACTTTCTTTATTTCTATTAATTTCTTTGTTATTTTTTCATTTATTTTTAATAAATTTGGTGTCAAAGCACTTTTAAGAGAATGATTAGGAATAAAATACATAAGTTGAGTAAAATGCGTACAGTGACTAGCAATAATAATGCAATGAGTACTATTTAATCACTTGTTCTTATATTTAAGGGAGAAGGTTACGAATTTTAGAATTTATGCATGAAAACTCTACTTAAATTTTAAAATTTTTGGGACTTGGTAAAACAAGAGTATCCAAATTTCAATGAAGAAAGCAGGTTATAGGAGAACAAGAAGAAAAATTATAAGATAATGGTGATCATTCGACAGTATGTCTATTATAAGTCTTTTCACAAAATACAATGTTGACCACATCAAATCAAGCTTGGTCAATTTTGCAAAAGTAATTTCAAGGTAACTTAAAGGTTATTATATTGTGATTCCAATCACTCAACGTGACTTTGAAACCTTAATCATAAAATTTGGAGAATTAACTCTTATTTTTTTAATGAAAAGCAATGATAATTTTCTATCAAAATGGATCCTACAAAAAACATGACATATCATTATTTAAAAGGTAATCAGAGGCTTGACTTTAAAATTTGATCATGTAGTAACTGCCATATAAGAATCTAAAGATTTGCCAAAATTTTCATTTAATGAACTAATGGGTTCTTTTTAAGTTTATTAGTCGAGAGTTAATAAATCACTTTAAAAGAATGAAGAGAAGACATCACAAGTGAAGGACATTGCTAAAATTGGAAAAGGTAAATATTTAATAACTATATACTATGAAAGAGGAGGATTTTACATTTGTAGTTGTAGAAGAGACAAAGTTAGATATAGTGAGCAAAGAAACACCAAGAATGTCATTTGGTGTTATCATTATATGGGATATGAACATGTAAAGGTTGATTGCTGGTAGATAAACCAAAATGTAAAATTTTCAATAGAGAATAAAGAAAGTAAGTTTTTATGGCTTATTTTAATCCTAACCATAAGTTAAGTGATTTGTAGTTTATAGATAATAGCTATTCAGATCATATAATAAGCATAAAATCTATATTTCAAGAGCTTGATGAGACACAGAAGATAAAGGTGCAACTTGTAAATGGCAAAAAACACATGTGAAAAGGAAAGATACAGTGGGATTAAAAATTGCCATAGTAAACATAGGTTTTTACATAATGTCCAATTTGTACCCAATTTAAGATACAATTTATTTAGTGTTAGGAAACTAATGGCTAGTGGATATTTTATATTATTTAAGGAAGATACTTATGCTATCAAAGATAAGCAATTAGGCCTAGCGATAGTGAACGTCAAGATGACTCAAAATAAAAATGTGTCATTGGAAGTTTCAAAAATGGAGAGTTATATTCTTGCTATTGATGAAAAAATGATTCAAAGATATGATATTTGCAATATAAGCATCTTAACATTAAGGGTATAAAATTGCTAAGCAATAAAGGTATGGTTCTTAGATGAAAATTAGATTTATTAATTTATGTGAAGGGTGCATATATGAAAATCAATCTAGAAAGTTATTTGTTGTTAGAAAAACTTAGAGAGCTTTAAAGTGCCTTGAATTAATTCATGATTTTAATGTAGGCTTATGTAAATTCATGATTTTTATGTAGGCTTATGTAAACAAAGTCATTTTATAAAAATCATTACTTCTTGCCTTTTACTGATGATTATAGTTAATAAGCTGTACTTTCAAGTTAGAGAATTTTGAGAAGTTCAGGCACTTCAAAGATAAAGTGGAGAAACAAAGTGGATCTTACGTTAAAGTACTTCACATTGATAGAGGTGGAAATTTCTACCCATTTAATCTTCTTTGTGAAGAACACGGTGTTTATAGGGAGTTGACAACTCCTTACAATCCAAAAAAAATGATGTCACTAAGCAAATGAATTAAATTGTTGTAGATGATAATAAGTACGCTATAACAAATGAAATTTTAAGGCAGAAGTTATAACAACATTTGTATATTTATTAAATCTCTCTTTAATATGGGTTTTCATTAATCGAACTCCATTTGAAGCACAGCATGAAAAAAAACCTATCTATGAGTCATTTAAGATATTTGGGTGCACTACTTATGCTTTGGTAAATTCTGAAGTTTGTTAAAAACTTAATGAAAATTTTGAAGATTTTTTATTTTCATTGGTTATTATACTTAATCCAATATAGATTATATAACCCTCACAATGGTAAGATTTTGATAAGAAGGGATGTCGTATTTGATGAAAATGCAAGTTGGATTAGTATACAAGTGAAGAGAAAATGTAACATGTTCATATGGTCAACGGAGTCTCCTTAAATTCAAATAAAAAACAAACGTTAACAAACTCACCAACTAGTTCCTCTATTACATCATCAATTTCATTTCCTTCAGCATCGCCAAGCTCTCCATCTACACCTCAAAATCGAAACTCTTCATTCACCTTTGAAGAGTCTTAAGAAGAGATACAATTAAAAAAAATATAGATCTTTGACTAATATATATGTATCATGTCAATTTGCTCTTATGGTTTCAAATCTTATAACCAATGAACAAGCAATTAAAAAAGAAGAATGATATATAATAATGGTGGAAGGATTGAAAATATTTGAAAAGAATAGAACATAAAAGATGATGGAATTAATCGAAGGCAAACTTGCAATTGGTTTGAAGTGGGTATTTAAAATAAAATTTGATACATATGGAAACATACAAAATTTGAAAACATGACTTGTGACAAAAGGAGATACACAACAACATACTATTGACTTTGAAGACAACTTTTCTTTAATAACTCATTTTGAAACTATGAGGAATATTCTAGCATTAGATGTACAAATATAATTTTAATTTTATCAATTTATTGTCAAGTTAACTTTCTTAAATGGAGATTTACAAAAAGAAGCTTATGTAACTCAACCATAATATTTTTTAATAAAAGGGAAAAATACAAAAGTGTATAAGTTGAGAAAGACGTTGTATGAATTGAAGTAGGCTCCTCGGGTATGGTATAGCAAAATTAATCGATATTTCTAGCAAAATGAATTAAGATAAGTGTGAATGATCCCACTATGTATGTGAAGAAGGAATGTAAAAATAATATCATTTATTATTTGTCTTTATATTGATGATATCATTTATAAAAGATCCTCTAATTGTCTTGTATATGAGTTTAAGACACAAATAAAGAATGAGTTTGAAATGTCATATATGAATTTACTACATTATTTTCTTATCTAGTAAGCAAAAGATGAGATTTTTATCTTATAGAGAAAATATCCTAAGGATCTTCTCAATAAATTGTAAGTTTGTAGTTACATCGATGAATATTAATGAACAATTATAGCGAGAAGATTGAGTATAAATGGTTAATGTTTACATAATTTATTTAATAATAAAGGATAAGGAGTTCAATTCCTAATTAAGAGAAGTCAAGGCCCAAAGCCAATCCTTTGAAAGATTTGTTATTAAGGTAAAGGCTAAAATACTTTATTTATACAATCACTTTCCTCCTCCTTTTCTTTTTACTTTCAATATGGGAAATGGTTAGAGGACGAAGGTGATTGTATAAATAAAGCATTTTGGTCTTTGCCTCAAATCACAAAATTTATAAAGAATTAGGCTTTTGAGTATGATTTGCTTTAATTAGTCATTGAAATATTTGATATTTCTCTAAAAAGGTTGGCCTTTTGGGTTTGGCTCGAGCAAATGTTTTTTAGACCATTTAATATTTTGATAAAAGGGTTTGACTTTTAGGATGAACCAATTTCAAATAGGCCTAACCTAGTCTAAATAGTCATTATTCTAGTTAAAGCCTGATTATGCCAGCCTAAAGCCCACTTAACCTTCAATTTGAGACCAAGTCTTTGAAGCCCAATTACTCTTTAGATCCGATCTTTTAAAAAATTTTGTACATGTTCGAGCCCCTTAGCCTATTGTTATTCCTACTAGTGCTAAAAGATTTAGAAGCTTAATTGTAGGCTTAATTTATCTAACCCACACTCGACTCAATATTAGACTTACGCAACATCCTTTAAAGGTTCATCTTGGAGCAACAAAATGGGTTTTAGGTTACATCATTAAAACTATGGATTATGGGATTTGGTACTTAATAGATTCTTATTTTATATTATGTGGGTTGAAAGACAACTACTGGCTAAATTCTTTGGATGATAGATGAAGTATTTCAATAAACATTTTAACTCTAAGATCAATAATAATTACTTAGAAGTCCAAAAAGCAAGTCATAACAACATCATCGTTCTTAGAAATTGAAAATGTTACAGCTACTTCAATAAATTGTCTAGCCATTTAGTTAAGAAGAATGTTAGTTGAACTTCAAGAAGAGTAAGAGAGAATAACAGAGATATTTTGCGAAAATAAAGCATTAATCCCCATAACAAAAAACTTAACATTTTATAGCAGAACGAAGTATATCCATCTTCGTTTCCATTTTATTTCTGATTTGATTAAGAAAGAAAAGATAGTTTTGAAGTACTGTAGCACCTATAAAGAGCTGGCTAATATATTAATAAAGTCTTTGTCAAAAGAGAAATTCTACTACTTTAAAGTTTTATTTGGTGTTTAAAACTTTGAATCGTAGGGAAAGGTTAAAGAATGATTCAAAGTCTGACTTGTTCCTATTTATCAACCCAAGCATATCAACTACTAATCTGGCCCACTTATTTATCACAACTCAGCAACTTCCTCATTCCAAAATCTTTGTGTAACTGTCTTAGCAGTCATTTTATCTCTCTATTGATACTGTGCACCTTCACTACCCATATAAATATAAGTCATCTTTGTCCTTGTATGGGAAGGTGAATTACATTATTCTTCTTTTCATCTTCATCTCTTTTTCTTTATTTTAGCTTTATGGTATCAGAGCCAATGGATCAATCATCGACCTTTAGTTCCAGTAGCCCTTTAACAAGTTTAGCATCAGCTGTTCCCAAAAGTTCATCTACATCACCTATTACTACAACACTTTCTTTTGTTTTACCCACTAAATTAGATAAAATAAATTACCTTAATTGGAGATCTCAGGTCTTCCCTGTTATACGTGGGCATGATTTGATTCACTTTATTGATGGTTCACAAAATTGCCCATTGCAATTTATCACTAGAAATGGTGGTGAAACAATCGGGCAATCTCTAAATTCATCATATACAGCTTGGCAGCACCAGGATCAATTACTTATAGGTTGGTTACTAACATCCATATCCGAGAGTGTACTTAGCCATGTCACATACTTTGCGACCTCTCATGATGAGTGGCTCACATTAGAACAATCATTTGCTTCTCATTCAAAAACCAAAATTCTGCAACTTAAATTTTAGATTCAACAAACCCACGAAGGCTCCCAATCCATTGCTTATTATATTTAAAAAATGAAGGTCCTAGCTAGTACTCTAGCCTGTGCTGGTGCTCCTTTATCTGAGGATGACTTAATCATGAGCATCCTAGCCGATGTGGGTATAGAACATGATCTAGTTGTTGTCACCATTATATTATGTCCTGATCAATTCTCCTTTTAAGATGTTTATGCAGCTCTTCTCAATCAAGAAGCACGTCTTGAGCAGCACCAGTCACTTAATTCACTTGATATTTCTTAACCAACGGCTCATTTTTCTCACTCATTTAATTCACGTGGTGGTCGAGCATCCCATTAATTCACTGGTTGTAGCACTAGCAACATTAATCGTGGCAGTCGACAAAACAATCGAGGGAGCTATTGTGGAAGGGGACATTATAATAACAACAATAAACCTATTTGCCAAGTGTGCAATCGTCCTGGACATATTGCCTTGAATTGTTTTTATCGGTTTAATGCTACTTTCCATCAGCAAGCCACTCCCCTCTTCTCATGCTTCTATGGAAGCTTACATTGCCACCCCTCAGACAATGGCTGATCCTTATTGGTACTTTGATAGCAGGACTACCAACCATGTCACTCATGATCTTACTAATCTCCACCTACATTCTGATTATCATAGCCCAGAAAAACCCACAGTTGGCAATGGACAAGGTCTCCCAATTACTCACCTTGGGTCCTCTTCCCTCCATTCACTTCATCTTAACTCTGTTTTGTGTGTTCCTGCAGTAACTTCTAATTTTTTGAGTATTTCTAAACTTACTCATGACAATATTGTTTCTGTTGTTTTTTATGAGAACCATTACTGGGTGAAGGACAAGACAACAGGGATGGTGTTGCTACAAGGTTCTCTTGAGAATGGCCTGTATAAGTTGAAGTCAAACTCTCCTTCTCCATCAACCCTTACCTCTACCACCTTATTGTCTCATAACCCTTTCCTTTATGTCTAGTCTATATAACTCAATACCGTATCTTCAAATATATGGCACATGCACGTTGGTCACCCCTCTATATTTGTCTTATGTACAGTTTCAAATGCTTGTAATCATTTTCTTCCATCTAAAACAACTCATGTTATATGTACTGCTTGTCAGTATGGCAAACCTCATAATATACCATTTCCTTTGTCATCTACTAAATCTACTGCACCTTTCAATTAATCCACTATGATTTATGGGGTCCCTCCCCTTATCAATCTAAAGAAGGATATTCTTATTACATTTCATTTGTTGATGATTTACTTATTTTACTTGGATATATCTCCTTAAACTTAAATCTTAAGCTATCTCAACATTTATTCTCTTTATGAAAATGGTCTCAATACAGTTCTCTGCTCACATTAAACAAGTCCAAGCTGATTAGGGAGGTGAATTCTAACCATTTATGAAAATGGTCTCTTTATGAAAATGGTCTCAATACTTCAGTCTCAAGACATCCTTTTTCGCTACCTCTGTCCTCATGCTCATGAACAAAATGGGCGTATTGAACGTAAATATGGACATATTGTAGAGTGTGATCTCACCTTACTAGCTAAGCATCCATGCCTCTGCAATTTTGGTGGGAGGCTTTTCATACTGCAATTCACATCATAAACCATCTCCCACTCCTATTCTTAACCAATCCACTCCCTACACTGCATTATATAATTGACCTATTGATTTTTCCCACTTAAGAGTTTTTGGTTGCACTTTGCTTTCCTAATTTGAGACCTTATAATCAACATAAACTTCCCTTTCACAGCACTCTGTGGTTGTTTCTCGGTTACAGTGATGCTCACAAAGGGTACAAGTGCATGACACCTAATAGTCGCATTTACATATCTCGACATGTCATCTTTGATGAAAATCAATTTCCGTTTCCCACATACTTTACACCTCCATC
The DNA here is from genome assembly GCA_027123815.1 of Erythroxylum minutifolium. NCBI lineage: Eukaryota > Viridiplantae > Streptophyta > Magnoliopsida > Malpighiales > Erythroxylaceae > Erythroxylum > Erythroxylum minutifolium. The sequence continues at coordinate 9,830,025 of JAOTJB010000210.1, read as the reverse complement.
TCCATCTCCAACACCCATCACTCCATCCTATCATTTCTATCCCTTAACATCACCTTCCCTTGGTTTTGATGTTGCTTGTACAAGTCAAGTTTTTGAGACATCTTCAACAGCACCATCTCCTACTCCTGTTCCTTCTCCACCTGTAACTCCCACCCATATGGCCCCTCCACCACCGCCACCTATTTCCCATAATTCCCACCCTATGATAACTCAAGCAAAGGCATGCATATTCAAACCTAAATTACACACTGTTACTTACCCTTTTCCCACTAATCATGAACCCCACACAGTTGCTCAAGCTCTCACCAATTCCCAATAGAAAGCTGCTATGGATTATGAATTTGATGCTCTTTGTCGTAACCATACATGGCAACTAGTACCTCATCACCCACACATGAAACTAGTTGGAAAAAAATGGCTATTCAAACTTAAATATAATCCCAATGGCACCATTCAAAGGCATAAAGCCTGCCTAGTAGCTAAAGGCTTCGGTCAAACTCCTGATGTGGATTTTTCAGAGACCTTTAGCCTGATTGTCAAACCCGCCACCATTCCACTTGTTCTTTCCCTTGCTACTGCTAACAATTGGCCTCTTCAACAAACCAACGTCAATAATGCTTTCTTGCATAGCTGGCTCTCTAAACCCGTATTCATGCCTCAACCTGAAGGCTATGTAGATTCTCGATTTCCTTCTCATGTATGCAAGCTTCAATGAGCTCTCTATGGTCTTTGTCAAGCCCCTCGTGTATGGTATGATCGCCTCTCCCATTCCCTTTATAAATGGGGTTTCGTTAACTCCACGACTGACACCTCTCTTTTCATCTACTGCCAAAATTCTCAGCTGGTTCTTCTTCTTGTTTACGTAGATGACATTGTCATCACTGGTTCAAATTCATCTCTTTTAGACTCCTTCATTTATCAGCTCAGTCGTGAATTTGCTGTGAAAAAGCTTAGCCAACTTCACTTTTTTCTCGGCTTCCGTGTTACATACTATAAACAGGGCCTGCACTTGTCTCAATACAAATATATTGAGAATCTTCTAGCTCGAACCAAGATGTATGGGGCTAACTCTTGTTGTAACATCCCCTCACCTATGAGAAGGGTAATTTGGTAATTTGGCACGGGTTAGGAGTATATAATATTGCATTGACATATTCATGCATTGATATATGCACATAAGTAGCAAGTAGTGAATTTTTGCACATGTAAATGCTTGTACATGCATTCATGACATATCCTGGTTTAAGTGTGAATAAATGTGTTTTATAGAAAATGTGCTTTGTGTGAATGAGAACTTGATTTGGAGAGGGTTATAG
>JAOTJB010000210.1:9811807-9826843 GCA_027123815.1 Erythroxylum minutifolium | reverse complement strand
AATTTTTAATATCATTATAAATAATAATATTAATTTTGATATGCATAAATTAATAAGTATTAATTTATAATTATAATAACCTAAAATATTTATTTAATTAATTTAAAATTATTTATTATTAATAATAAAATACGTTTATATTAACATTATTAATCATTAACATGTTTTTATTTTTTAAGGAAATGAAAATTACAAAAGAAATGTTCAGCCTATTTTCTTGTTGCGTCAAACACCAGAAGCGGCGTCGTGGCGGCCAATTTCTTCAAACTTCCAACGTCGTCGTATTTTCTGCAAACGTGGCAGTAATTGGTTGGCAAGTCTAGGGAGCACCAAGCGTGGAGGACACGAGCCGTGTCTGTCCCAAATAGTGACATCCTAACACGTTTGTTTATATTTTACTAATCGATAGATAAAATAAATTTAAAAAAATTGAAAGGATTGGATAGAGAAAAGGAGATGGTGGCTCGTGGGAAGCACAATTCTGGGGTCGTTTATTGGTGATGACACAAAATCAGGTTTATCGAGGAAAACCAGCTAGTGCCCACTCAACACAAATCCAATCTTAGTTTCCGTAGCTGATTTTGATGTGAAATAGATATTTATACATAGGTAAAAGAAGAAGAATTGGAGGAATATGGATCCGTGGAAGAAGGTAGCAAATGATTTTTCTCAATCTGTTCCGCCTCCTACTTCTCTTCAGAACTCTGCCCATGAGCCCAGGTCCTCTTTGATTCGTTCCTGTTGATTGACTTTCTTGATTACACGCGATGTCTCTGAAAAGTACTTGTTGACTCTGTTGATTTCCGTTGTTTTTTCTATCATTGAGCACTTTTTGTCTGTTGGGGAGCTCTCTTGTTTCGGGTTGGTGGAATGGATTAAAGTTTGTGGCTTTTTTGGCTGTTATCACCATTTGGTGGTTTTTAACGGAATTCTCTTCTCGTGTTTGATTATTGACGTTTACATTTGGTTAAAGTTTGTCAATTTATGGGTAAATCTTGATTTTGTGGGAGGTGTCCCCATTGCAGACAAAAACCTGAAGTAGAAGTTAAGAACCCGTTTGCTGCTAGGAAAGTTCAGAAAGCAGACAGGGAAAAGTTGAGGAGGGATAGGCTCAACGAACAGTTTCAAGAGTTGGGCGACGCGCTAGGTATTTTTATTGATGTTGCTAACGTTCTCCGCAATATCTATTCCCGATCGGGTAACTGACAATGTAGTGTGATGCTTGTTGAATATTCTTTCTTCCTACTTAACCTGCATATTTGCGTATTATCTGGTTGAGAATGAATTAACTGGTCGAGTAATGAAGTTCTTTGTGATCTAAATTTATTTAACGTTTGCTTTATCAAGCTGATGGATGTTATAGTTTTAGGTGTTTGTTGGCTTATGAATTTGATTACGGAGATCCTATACCTAGGAAATGTCGTTTTGAATAATTGTATTCGACTCCTGACCTTTTAGAATTTTCGGTATCCTTTTTTTTTTTTTTTTTGGGTGTTCTGAAGAACTTAAGGTTTAGCTTGCTTGTTGATACTCTCCAGCGATTCTGGTTGTCTTTGTAGAAAGAAATTTAATTGATTGGAAAAAATTGAAAACAAAAATTGTATGATTACACCATTGGATAGTTATACTTTTCTTGTGGTTCCAGACCCAGATAGACCCAAGAATGACAAGGCAACCATTTTAACAGACACAATTCAAATGCTGAAAGATCTCACAGCTGAAGTCAATAGGCTAAAAGCCGAGTATACAACACTGTCAGAAGAATCACGTGAGGTGATTATCTCTACACATATAGTGATTGTGATTCTGATGCTTTAGAGGTTGTTAATGTGATTGCATAATTTGAATTCACAGCTAACGCAGGAAAAGAATGAACTCAGAGAAGAGAAAGCTTCTTTAAAATCTGACATTGAGAGTTTGAAGATTCAGTATCAACAAAGGTGTAGGATTATGTTCCCATGGGCTGCTGTTGATCATTCTCTTGTTATGACTTCACCTTATTCATATACAGTTCCTGTACCTGTGCCTCCAGGTACAATTCCAATGCACCCATCTATGCAGCCATTTCCTTTCTTTGGAAATCAGAACCCTGGTGCCATGCCTGGTCCTTGTTCAACCTTTATCCCATACCCAACCCCTGCCAATCCCCTAAATGATCAACCTTCGGCCCAATATGCCTCTACTTCCCATGTTTCAAGCAGACAGGATTCTAAGAGTAAGTTAACTGATAACGAAAAATGCAGCAATATCAGAAGATGTGAGGATTCAAATGATGTAGCTACTGACCTTGAACTCAAAATACCTGGATCATCAGAAAGAAAAGGCAAGCAATCACGAAGCAAGGAAAGAAACCTGACTACTGTTAGTTCATCGAGCAGGTTTTCATCATCTCAAGGTCTACAGGATAGCTCCTCTAACAGTGTAGGGGATGTGCCAAAAACCAATAGCTGAATTTGCTGATTCAGTGCCATTGACATTCTTAAATGGCTGGAAGAGAGCTGGTAATTAATATGAGGACCGACGAGTTTGAGCTAACTCGTCTTCATTTATGATGTAGCATCATTCATGACCATGTCGTATATTGTGAAGGGATTTTTACTTCTCTGGTAAGAATTAGTTGAAATTGGGACAGACCCTCGTTTTGGAGGACACCACGATCTTGAACCTTGCACATGGGGAAGACATCTGCAGCGGCCACTGCATTAAACTCATCAGCAAATGCTTCTTAAGCTTTTAGTGTCTGATCGTCATTGATGTAGTAGGTGGATGAACGCCGTGTTAATTGTCTGTTGTAAAGTGCTTGCATTTAGTTGGTAAAAGTAATTAGCTTCAAATGGGCCTTTACAATTGACAAGTTATTTGATGTTTCATGTCCCAATTCACCTTAAATCAATTCCTCAATGACTGGAAACGGCCTTGAACATTTTCGAATGATTAGGCAGGAACTGGTTAAAGAGGTTGGTAAGTAAAATTGTGTTGGCTAATAATTAGGCAGGAAGCAGGAGCCACGTACATGACCGAAATGAATTACATTATTCCCATCTTTCAGTGGTGCTGAGTTTATTACATCTTTCAATGGAAATCTGATAAATTTGGCAGAAGAAGCCATACGCTTTGCACTGTTTAAATACATTTGCAAGATCTTCACAAAGCGAATAGCTGTAAGTGAAGAAACATTTGGTTTACCTAAAATAGTGGAGCTGCTATTGGCAGCGCTTCTTCGTATGCTAGATCTTCCGCTCTTGGCTGTAAAAGTGGATATCTTTTTTCCCCCTCCTTAATTTGCCTGTTCCCATGAAATTTAGCTCGCCGGAAGAACCAGTGACTCCCCGAGGCTCCGCCGGTGCAAACTGAGGACGGCTCCAAATATTTTAATTTTTGATTTAATATAATTGAAAATTTTCATTTAATCTTTAATATATATATATGCATGTGTTACCGGTTTATTCATTCCATAGAAAAATCTCTTAATTGAAATTTAATAAAAATTTTGAGAAAATGAAATTAAATTGTGTTCTTTTAATAGTTTATTTTACATTATTTTTATTTCTCTCTTCGTACGGGTTATTTAGAAATAATTTTTCTATTTATTAAGAGTAAAATTGAACCTTTTTAGATTTTCGAGTGTTGTTGTATTTTTCATTATTTTTAATAATTTAATATTGCATTTTTAAAAAAATAATTAAATAATATTACAAAACTTTTAATAGTTTATTATAAATCAGTTATATAATCCAACTATTTATATTTAAGATAAAAAAGAAAGAGTTTCACTAAAAAAAAAGTCTAAAGAAAATTTAAAAAAATGGTGAAGGATATTTCCAACTTAACCTTCCATTAAAATATTGATTTTTATTGTACAAGTCGTGGGTCCCACACTTCGCAAGGAATGCTCGTTTACACTTACACCGATGGACCAATCTGCGACTGATCACTATCTACCAATTTGAGATTCAGAAAGAGGAGCTTGAGATAGCAATCACCACAGCAATTATGTCCTGGCTTTAAGACACGTTTGTCCTTCAGGGGAAAAAACAAAGCCAACTTCTGTTATGTCCTCATTTGTCTAAAGCCTCAAAACTCCAGTCAGTCTCCAGCTAAATCGAGGAACCCGGTTGAATACAAGGATTCTGGCGACTACGTGAATCAATGCTTGCCGTTCTTAAAAGTTTGCGGAATTCTTGAAGGCTTATTTTACCATCTTTATCAATGTCTGCCTCCTCAAGCAGTGGATCAATGGAACCTTTTAAACCAATATGCTACAAAGTAAACATCAGTTAGATATTTCTCATGATTTTACTCTTTTGTTGGCTAGTAGAAGGCTCAAATATAGAAGCAGGAAGGGAACTATGACGCCGAATCATTGACAGACAGAGATCCTACTCACCATTCTAAGCTCCTCTGGAGTAATGTATCCATCTTTATCAAGATCAAATTTATCAAAGGTAGCTTGTGAACGTTGTTGCCACTTTTCAGAGTTATGCTCCTCCAATTGATGCACATGTAGCGCGGCCGCAACAAACTCAGAAAAATCAACAAGTCCATCTGTGTTAATGTCAATCTGCATTAAATGGCAAAATAATAACCAAGTGTTTTAGTAATTGCGGGAGCAACATTCATACTACATCAGAGACCATAACTTGGAACAAATTTTCTCTCCGGAAAATGAAAATAAAAATTATCACACAAGGATCTGTTATTCGACTGAAATTTCTCTCTAAAAGGGCATATACGGTAACCATGCCGAATGAGAAAGAAGACCCCCCACATCCATAGGGAATGGTCACCCCTCAACTATTTACTGCCATATCACCATTGAAGGTTGGGATACAACCAGAAACATAAGACCATTTCTCTATCCTTACCCCTCAACTAATTACTGCCAGGACCGAAAACGAGTTAAAGGCTAAAAGATACTTTCCCTAACTTCAGAAAACATATACTTGGAAAGAAACCGTAAAATTCCTGCTTACCGCTTGAAGAATTTCAAGGACCCGTGCATCTTTCATCTTCCATGGAAGATCTTTTGCAAGAGCCTGAATTAAGTATTTCAGATTAACCAGGTCAAGAAAAGCTACATTTAGAAATGGAATTCATATCCAAGGACAAACATTAAAGGTTTCACGAGAAGAAGAGTACCTGTCTCATCTCTTCAAGACTAATTGCACCATTCTTATCCACATCAATTGCAGCAAACTGATCCTTTAGATCAGCCAGCTCCTCTTCATCAATAGTGCTAGCCAATGCCTGCCAGGTATCAACTATTTGTTACATAAAGGCCTAAAGTACAATCAAGACGAAAAAAAGAAAAGGTAGGAAAGAAAAGAATAATGGAAGAAAATTTCTTCCAGCCATAAAAATCTAGCAAAATGGGACTTGGTATTACCCTTAGAGCAAACTGTTTCAAACGACTGTACTTCACAAATTGTCGCAAGTTACTCAGGACGGATATGTCAATTGGGATCTCAGAGGCATTTCCTCCTTCTCTGACCCATGGATGTGCTGGAAATGTCAAAACCAGTAAGAACTTCACAATTCAAAAAGGAATGTATACGAAAGGTAAATTGTTTTAGAACCAACAACACATCTCTATATGCTAGAAAGAGACTTTTTGAACACATACATAGGGCTTGAGCAGCAGTAAGTCTGGCACTAGGATCTTTCACCAATAACTTCTTCACAAAATCTTTTGCACTATTGCTTATGCTTGGCCATGGTTTACGGAGAAAATCAGGTTTTTTCCTTAGAACCTGCAAATATTAGACGATAGGACATTGTATAACACATCTAACCATTAACAACATCAAGAAGATAGAGTGGCAGGATAAAGTGGTGACGGTAGGGGCTGGATCAGGTTGTATCATGTTGATTCAGACAAACAAGCCATGACCTGAAGCTCAGATGAACTCCAGCGCCTTGTTACAAAGAAAGAAGAATGTGGTGGAAGAAACATTATTTTTAACCATGCATATATGACAATAAATAGTGCTAGCACAAATAGGATTGTTTTACCAAGTCTTTTCTCGACATGGCACTGCCTAATACAACATGCACGAAACATGCTCTAAATCAAGGGAAATACACACCTCCTTAAATATACCATCCTCTGTTTTATCCCAAAAAGGGCGTCTCCCACAAAGTAAAATGTATGTAATGACACCGATGCTCCAGACATCTGATTGAGGCCCAGACTTGCGTCGTAATACTTCAGGGGCAACGTAGTAAGCACTACCAACAATATCTCGAAACTTCTTCCCTTCAATCGAATGCATAATAAAATAGATGGAGTCAGATAGTTAAAATAGATATTGATCATAGAATCACAAGTCATTGAAGATTCTCAAATTTCAGAAAAAAAAATCGAGCCTTTCTGGCTTAGTCCTCCAGTTTGCAACCGGCAGTTGAATTATTAAATAAGTCAACCTCTCATACCACATGTAGAGTTTCTTTTTTGCTCTAATCTCCTACGTTGATCCCTTTTTCCTTTTCTAACAGCTTAATATATATTCATGAGATGGAAATTCTATTCACCTGGCTTTATAAAGTCTGACAAACCAAAATCTGTGGCCTTTAGGGCTGAGTCTTCCTTTGTTGACTTAAACAGAAAGTTCTATAAGCAAGAAATTAAATGATTTAAAGCTGTTAGAAGCAGGACCGTTTCTGATCTATAAGCTAAGCTTATTGAGTCCTAAAAACTTGTGCATACCTCTGGTTTCATGTCACGGTGCACCAAACCATGTAAATGGCATTCTGCTGCCACTTTAAGCATCTGACGTACAACCACCGCTGCATCTTTCTCAGTATAACGGCTGTCCTTCCTGATAGAAAAAGACATGATCATAATTATAAACAATGAATACAGCAGAAATCCGATTTACATTTAGAATTTCAAACTTCAAAAAATATTGTGCCATGAACTTAGAAGGAAAATTGCAGATAAAAAAAAACTAGACATTAATTTCTTACTTTGCTAGAATTCGATCCAATAATTCTCCACCCTCACACAACCTAGTAAAAATAGTTAAATACCACATTGTTAAAAAGGATTGCTCAAACAAATAAATATAACGAAGACATGTTGATGGAAAAAAGGCAATTGCATGCAAATCTAATAATGGCAACTAAGCATATCAGATTAGCAGAGATGAGAGGTGACAGAATTCCGGGAAAAGATATTAGTGACAGAATTCCGGGAAAAGATATTAGTACTTACTCCATGACAATATATACATATGACTCATCCTCGAATGCATTGTAAAATTGAACCACATTCTCGTGGCCACCAAGTTCCTTCAATATCTTAACCTCCCGTTTGACATCCTCAACAGCAATAGGTAAAACCATCTACCACCAAAGTCAAGGATGATTACAAAATAGAAATGAACCATCACCTAAACAAATTTCTCAGCACCATATATTTTTCTGAGAGACGAAGGCACAGAAATTGTCTCCAACTTTGTCCAAGCTTTTGAACACTAAATCTGCTGCAGCTAAAAGTCATATGGTAGATTATAGGAGAAGCGAAAGTGATATCAACCTATCACTTAGCTCTTCAAAGCACCATGAAGCGCACTAAAGAGGGAGTAAATTAAAATAAAATTCACACAGAATAAGTATAAGAGGGCAACTCTGATGACAAAAGGTTCTCTTCCGCCTATTTGTGCAATGTGCACCAATAAGCTCCATCCAACGCTACTTTCCCCTGAAGTGGGACACTGAAGATGCACATTTAAACACAACACATATTAGACTTAGGAATACATCCAAAGTTTGATTACAAGGATGAAACATCATATATCTAGAACGTCATCACTGCTGGCAACACGCATGCAATTAAGGCTTCTCGTCTCAAAACAATACCATGACCCCAGGTTTAGATCAAGAAAACGATGTAATAAAGTATGATGTCATTTGTCAAGTCAAGAGATATTATCAAACATCCTCCTGATCGTCATCAAGACAAACATAACAGATACCTAAAACGACGCTTGGTACACAAGACACCAATACTAGAAGTAAAACCAACAATTAAGGAAGGGAATCTTTCTATTTAAAAAGCTAAATACCTCATGAAGCTTGTGATGATATGCACGACGACCAAGAATATTCAGAATCAAACCACCGTTAATAACAACATACCCATCAATTGAGCAAAAGTTATTAGAAACAAACAAGCAAAGCAACTCCCCCTAGATTTCTCCAACATCCCATTAACCGATAAATCATTTGAAAAAAACGTGGAAACTAACAAAATTAAAAAGAATTTCATTAAAAAAAAAGGCTCAACTCGGCAATATCGGGAAGAAAGAAATAAAACTTTAAGGACAACATCATTAGAATTTACCTTGTTTTTCTCAATCCTCTTGACTGCACGACGATCACCACTAGCCTGATCAACGGCGACAAAGGTGTAACCAAATTGCCCATGACCCAACAATTTCCCCATCGTGTACCGCTTATCGAAATCCTTCTCGTACCCAAAAGTCGTTCTTTTGCCACATGGGATCATACCATTCTGAAGCTTCGAAGTCTGCTTTCCTTTTACTTTTAGCTGCTGCTGTTTTTGTTGTTGGTTCATGCGGGTCTCATTATCCTGGGCTAGACGTGAAGTTTCTGTCTTGTTAGTTGACGTTGGCAAAAACTTCGTTTGTTGAGGTTTGGTGCTACCTTTCCGGTTAAGAAGAACGGAGAAGGCGGTCTTGTTGCCACCATCGCCGTTATCGTTTCCGGTGGAGTTCAGCTGCCGCTGATGGCGATGGCGATGGCGATGGCGATGGCGATGGCGGTGGTGGTGCTTATTGGCCTTAGAAGCGATGGCTTTGATTGTGGAGATACAAGCACCCATCTTGGTTGGTGAATCACACTTGGAAAAACGACAAAACCTTTGCCATTAAAAAAAAACAATATGTTGAAAGAATCCACGAGATATGTTGAATTATATAGAGAGTGTTCTAGGAATATGATAATGGACACACCCACTGGATTAGTTGGTTACAGAATTTAATGGAAATGACAGGAAAGGAAGGAGAAGGCAGGTGCAAGAAAAGCAAAAGAAAAAAAACAAAAGGAAGGTGGCTGGTGGGTCAAATGTGATGATTATCTTTCTGTTTGTCCTTTTTAATTTGATTATGACTTCTGTTACTTTTTATATCTAAATGGATAACATATTATTTGATTTTCATTGGTTCTTTCTCAATTCCAAAGAGATACTAAAGCATGGGTCCATCAATGCACTAAACACCCTTATGCTTTATTGCTTTCCGACCTCTCAAGTTGACAGAGATGGAGCACCCGATTGTCTATTGCTGTTTAAGTTACCCTATTGTCACAAATTTCAGTCACAAGTTTACAAATAAATAAGTAGACATGTTGAAATTTATAGCACAGAATAGGAACAAATTAAAAGGAATAGGAAATCTGATCCCTAAAATTAGACCTAGCGATACATTGACCGGTTTTTTCCATTTATTCCGGTGTTACTATAAGATTTAAAACTTCATTGTTTTTATTGTTTATAAGTACAGTGCAAATGAGTCGGAATGAAGATTCTAAGCTTGATGATTCGTTGTTAATATCTTCTTAAGAAATATTTGAAAAACAGTACATTAAAATGGCAAAAAAGAAAATTAGATTAAAAAAACAAACATCGCAAAAATAAGTGAAACCTAAAAGTTTTTTTTTAAAATAGTTATTATACCCAAATGAATTTGATAACAAAATTATGGTTAATTATAAAAAATCTTAAACTTTATTCAATTTCATAATACTAATCCAAAATTTGAAAAGCAATGCTAGAAATTTCAACTTTTAAATTGTTGTGAAAATAACCAAACGTTAAAGTTCTCATTAATCTGTCTAACATAACGAATTACATTAAATTATTGTTTTTGTCATGTAACTGTTAAATGCTTTAATTCTTTACATAAATTTTATTATTTAATAATTTTAAAGAATAAAAAATCTTAATATTGAAAGACTCCCATTTTTCTTTCCCAACTTAGGCAATACACACAATCGTCTGATACAAAGGTCAGTCGTCAGAAAATTGAGGTTTAGGCCAATTACCTTTGACACTAATGTTAAGGCCATTATTACTAATTCATTACACAATGGATTGTCTTGATAATGAATTCCAATTGCTACTTAGAGTTAGTAATCGCAGAGAATACTGAGAAAAAACAAGTTTCTGCCATAGATAAACAAGCAAAAGACAAGAAAATCAATGGAGGAATTTCTAGTTTGATGATCTATTTATACTGAAATTTAGTATAATAATACAAATTTCCAACTAGGCCTATAGTAAATGTAAAGCCCATAAAAGGAAAAAAAAAAAAAGAACCCAGCCATAACAACTAATCCAACCTATAAAACAATTAAACAGAGGGGTATATAAAGAATAAGACAGCAAATGGGCATTTAGTCACCAACAAAAAACAAGCTATCTTTTTCATTTTCTCTCCTTTTTCCAGTTGATAAGTGTTTAAATACACCATCTTTCTCATGCATTTGAAACTTTTCTCATGTGTTCCTTTATTTTGTTTATTTTGCAGCAAATTGTGAGAAAATTGTCAAGATTAACAACCCTAAAATCTCTTAGAAAAGCATAGACTTCACATTAGTAAAATTTTTCAAGCAACAATTAAATGCCTTTTATTGTGAGTTTTAGTTATCCTAAACTAGTTTATATTTAGAATGTATGTTATGATTGTTTGGGACAATAAATTGAAGTCTTGGGAAAAATAAAAACAGAGAAAGTGTAGCTGAAAAATGAGGGGAAAAAAAGAAGAGGTAGGAGAAGAGGAGAGGGTGAAGAAGTCAATTTATGATAATTTAAGTTGTATAGGAAATATAAAATTTTAAGGATAAAATTGGAATTTAATTCCAAGAAGGTATTTTTGTATTAATAAAAATAAGTGAGGGTAAAATAAGACTTTTAATAATTTAGGGTGTTTTAGTAATTATGGTGGTTAAGTTAGTTAAGGATATTTTTTATAATTAAGAATAAAGTAGAAAAGGGAACAATGTTGGACTACTAAGGGTAACTGAGTTGAAAATTTTTCTTAAATTAGTCTAACAGAATTTTGTAATGTTTAGGTATGAAGGTCAAATTAAAGAGTAAATTGGACTATCAATTAGTTTAGTCCAAAATTCAAGTAAGGATAACCTTGGATTGTACTTTAGAATAGTGTACGATTCTTGAAACTTTGAATTTTTGTTATTAATAATTTTATGACGAATCATATTTTGAATTAGTCATTACTTAAATTAATGATTAATAGTTACATATATGAAATATGTTTATTTATTTCACTAATAATTAACAAAGTATAAGGTGTTTCACTTTTATATTTTGTTACGTATTATGAGGTGTATCTGTTGGACCCTAAAACTTTTCTTAGAAAAGTTCGAGCAGTACGTGAGAAGTGTGGATAGGTTTATGTTCTGCTTTAATGATTTTGGTAGTGAGAGACTATGAAATGGGAAGAATTAGGGTGAAAATGATGAACCATAGTACCTAAGGTGTCAATCCCACGAGGATGATTAATCTAATCCTAAAATCTAAGGCCAAAACAATGCATAATAATTCAAATGTAACAAAACTAAGAAAATAATTTAATTCAATCACGCAACTCAATTCCAAGAATCAATTACAAAAATATTAACAAAATAGTAGTTGTAGCACCCAATCAGTAATCAACCTAAAGAACTACCAATTAAGAGAAAAGGGAATTTTATCTATCTTTAATGCTAATCTAATCGATTATGAAGTACTGGATTACTAGTTCTATATGGTCCTAGGGTTGATTACTTGCTCTCGAGTTATAACCATTAACCCTAATTTATAAACCCTAATTATATTATAGGAATTGCAATCTCTCGATTAACAATCTATCCAAAATCCTAATTAGATATGAAATTGTGCAAAAACTATCAGGAATCCTATGTAAGATATTTCTTTGTACAATTTACTGATTTGATTTAATTCTTGTTCTATTAAATTACCTAACTCTCGTTAGCCCAATTTAACAAATTTACTCTCGTTAGCCCAATTTAACAAATTTTCACTCGATTCACCCTTTCAGTTTATCGCTGAATTATACAAGTGCAGAAATTAAGTCACAATAAATCCAATAAAACAAAAACAATCAAATTTCATTAAATCAAAGATAAAACAACCGGAAGGTGAGTTTAGACATCCTCAACATCCATACAATCCTATCATCAACGGCTATCCCAATTTTATACAATAATAAAATAGAAAATTAACCAAAAATAAGATTGGAATGGATGACAGAGGCAGCAACGTCAGGAAACCTCCTATTTCACGAAGTACTTCGCGTAGGCTTCTTCTCCACATCTCTCTTCCTTCTTCTCTTTCTCGATCTCTCATTGAACTCTCTCTAGGGCTTCTCAATTATGGCTTATACAGAAGATCCCTCATCTTCTTTGTCTTGTTCTTTTTATACCTTTTGTATTCTGGGCAGCCCTAGGGTTTTTCTAAGGTCCGAAAGGTCCAAAAACTCCCTCGAAACCTGACTTTTCTGACTGTCTGTGCATATGCTCGATGCAGGTCATGATTATAGGCAACATCTTTTGTCACGATCATGGCAGGCTGGCTCTAATGCTTCTGTCATGATCTTGGGTCGTTTTTCAGCCTGAGTGTCTCCAAAACTTCTCCATTCTTCGATGTTGACCCTGAAATACTAATAAACACATCAATGTATCTCAAAGACATAATAATTAAGCTCAAAGACTTGACTAACCCATAAAAAACACTTAAACATAGTTAATTAACAAACTAACACAATTCTAAGCTAAACACATACTGAACGATTAAATTAACACTTAAACACATAACAAACTAAGCCCTAAAATATGATGCAATTCACACTTATCAGTGACTGGACTTTTTCTGAAAAATCATCATTATATGCCAAATATATATACCATATGCATAGTACATACAAATAACCATTAGTTTGCAATAAGTGATAGTAATATCTTAGTGTCAAGAAATATTTTCAAATATATTGAAAAAATTTATGTCCATTGGGAAGGTATCAAAAATGAGAAGTCAAATTCTTGTAGTAAATAAACAATGCATTTTATTTTGAATCAAATTTTTTATTAATGTATAAATGATTAGTTTTTGATGTTAATAAGTATAGAAATGTTAATGCATGGACAAAATGTCAAAAATAAAGAAAATGGAAGAATACAAGGTAGAAGTAGAAAAAAAAAAGAAAAAGCATGTATATATCTAGGAAAAAAACTAGTAGAAATAATGCACAAAACTAGCAATTATGAAAACTATCGTACCTATTTTTAAGAATAGATATCACTAATTAATAGAGCACAAAAGGGAAAATTCAGGACTTACCTGATGATATTTATTTAAGACTTACCTGATGATATTTGTCTTCCTAGAAGCTTAGAATTCTAAGCTTCTATTTTTGTCTATAACTTGTGATCTATCGAATACTGCAAACAAAGGACAAAAAATTCACATTTAACTTTACTAGTTATGTCTTTACAACTTTTTTTCTTTGGAAGTCTTTTCCACAATTCATTGCCATTAAAAGTTGAAAATTGGAGGAAATCAGTTGATCAAACAAACTGAAATTCATATGAAAGTTGAAAATAGCTAATAATATAAAGATTCAATTATGAAAAGTACTGTAAAGTCACAAAGAATTGATTAGATTAAATTATTATTACTTAAAAGCCCAATTTGATGTAGTTAGCGTGAAAACAGTTTCTTATGCGATTATGTGTTTTGGTTGAAATGATTTTATGGGAATTTGAAAATGGAGAATGATGAAACACTATTTTTATTCAAATTTTAAGGAACAAATGAAAAAGAAGGATCCTATGGTTCTTGAACATACTGAAAAAGCCATACATAATTGTTCTAGGGCATTCCAGCTAATGTAGAGCACTCCAGTCAAGTGGATCAAATAAAAAGTATATTTGTTTATGTCACTTCTTTCCCACTACCCAATAAAAGAAACAAAAATTAAAAGAAAATTAGCAAAAAACCAAATTGCTAATTGCTAAGGCAACAACAAGTAAGTGAGCTAGTTTAATTAGTAATTAATTAAACCATAGTGGAATTAATAATCATTTAAAAGTATAATAAATATGGAAAAGTTCATTCTCTATATTAACTAGCCAGTACCAAAGAGGAAAAGATTGAAATTAGAAGCTTAACTAACTAATTAATTAGCTAAAATTTGAACCTTAACTATCAAATAAATTCAAATTGTCCATCAATTTCACTATAGCATTTTCAGTAAATAATCTTGTTTAGAAGAATTAATATAAACACACAATAATTGATCATCTTTAGCTAAATTTTTTTGTTTGATGAGAAGGCAAAATTGTGGAAGAATTTTTGTCAAGTGTTGAAACTTTTAAGCAATTAATAATTGAAAATTGAAAATTGAAAATTCTGTTGGGAAAGAAAAAAGAAGTGACCTTATATGTCCAAGTTGCTAGTAAGTAGGTAAACATTGACTAATTTTTTCTTAAGAAACTGAATAATTTTAATTAAAAAGGAAAAATTACAACAGGTTTAAATGATTACAAGTTCAAACAAACCAAGTGGTCAACAATATCAGTAATCTACTAAAAGTAAAATTTATATGCAGTATTAATAGATGAAAATATTGCCTTGCCGTGCTTTAAAGAACACATAATGCACAAAAAGCAATAGAATCAAGATTGAAATAAGTATATTTCATCCAATAAAGTTTTAAAATATAATAACAAGTACCTAGAATTATTATGGAATCAACCAGAAGTTGAGAAATTGGAAAGGAATTCGCAGCTGGCAATTAAAATAGAAGTATTAATTTAACAAAGAAGAAATTAAAATACACCCATAAATAAGCCAAGCTCTGTTAGCTGGAAAACCTAAATAAGGCAAAAGAGAGAAGAAGAGAGAGAGAGAAAGGGGGGGAGAGAGATAGAGAGAACTTGATGAGCTTCAACTTCGGTAGTCGAGGAGAGGAGATAACTTGATGTATATCTTAA
>JAOTJB010000210.1:9793905-9806443 GCA_027123815.1 Erythroxylum minutifolium | reverse complement strand
ATGTTTTGTATCATGGACTTCATTAATTCGATTTAAGATCAATATCAATTCATATATAAATGAATATCAAATTAATGGAAAATGCCTTTTACTTTATTAATCAAAATAAATTTTGTACAAAAGTGTTAAAGGTGATTATCTTTAGAGCACTACTCTAACATATAAATTCATACATTTCTTTAAAGTTTGCCTCTAAAGTTCTGGGAGAGTTTAACCATTAGGATATGATCTAAGAGCGTAGATGCCAGTAGGAGAATGTGTGGTAGTAAAAGAGATATTAGTGGGGATTGGTGGAGTGGAGTTATTAGTTGACTTGATAGTGATGGGTTTAAGATAATTTAATGTAATTGTCAGGGTAAATTGGTTGGTACAACTTTGATTTATAGTAGATTATTATGTGAAGGAGGAAATGATATATCTTTTATTAAATCAAAAGTGATATTCATGGGGGATAGTAGAGTGGTCCTAGTATATATGATTTTGACAATGACTGCTTGACAGTTATTATTAGATAGATGTGAGACATATCTAGGTCATATTATAGATATGAGGAGGTGAGTTTTGGGTTAAAGGATATTCCTGTGGTGGGAGAATTTTTGGAGGTATTCTTAGATGAATTATCAAGTTTACTACCTCAACGAGAGATAGATTTCACCATTAAGACTATGCTAAAATTTCACTATTAAGACTATGATCGGAGTTGCACCAATTTCTATTACACCTTACAAGATGGCTACTATTAAGTTACAAAATTTAAAAAATAGTTAGAGTAGTTGTTGAAAAGGGGCTTTATTAGACCGAGCACATCACCCTAGGGAGCTCCAATGTTGTTTGTGAAGAAAAAGGATGGTAGTATGAGACTTTGTATGGATTATCAACAACTAAATAGGGTGATCATGAAGAATAAGTACCTGTTGCCGAGGAAAGATGATCTTTTAGATCAGCTAAGGGTAGCTATCATATTTTCCAAGATTGAATTAAGATCGGGATACTGGCAGTTAAGGATGGTTGATCCAAGTATTCCTAAGCTAGCTTTTCTTACTTGGTATGGCCACTATAAGTTTTTAGTGATGTAATTGTTTTTTAAATTTTGTAACTTAATTGTAACATATTACCTTAGGAAGCTCCAGTGTTGTTTGTGAAGAAAAAGGATGGTAGTATGAGACTTTGTATGGATTATCGACAACTAAATAGGGTGACCATGAAAAATAAGTACCTATTACTAAGGATAGATGATATTTTAGATCTGCTGAGGGAAGCTATCATATTTTCCAAGATTGACTTTAGATCGGGATACTGGCAGTTAAGGATGGTTGACCCAAGTATTTCAAAGACAGCTTTTCATACTCGATATAGCCACTATAATTTTCTAGTGATGTCTTTTGGGTTGACTAATACACTAGCCACATTCATTGCATTGATGAACATAACTTTTTAGGAGTGTCTGGATCATTTTATGATAGCTTTCATTAATGATATATTGGTGTATTCGGGGCATAAAAAGGATTATGAGTAGCATTTAAGAATTACGTTACATATTCCAGAGAAGAGACAATGGCGTGATAAGTTGAGTAAGTGTGAGTTTTGAATGAAGCGGGTAGTTTTCCTTAGACATGTGATGTCTTGAAAGGGAGTGATGCTTGATCATGTTAAGGTAAAGACAATTATAGAGTGGGAGTCGTTTAGAAATACATCAAAGGTAAGTAGTTTCTTGAGACTTGCTGGATATTATCGGAGATTTGTAGAAGGATTTTCGATGATGACTAGCCTGTTGACCAAGCTTCTGAAGGAATGAGTTTAGTTTAAGTGGACTAATCAATGTTAGGAGAGTTTTGAGGAGCTTAAGTAGAGATTGACTTTTAACCTAATTTTGGTGCTACCATCGAGTGGTGGAGGTTTCGAAGTGTATATTGATGCTTTGAGGGTAGGTTTGGGGTATATATTGATGCAGCGTGGAAAAGTGATAACTTATGCCTCTCTTTAGTTGAGATCACATAAGTTGAATTATCCCACCCATGATCTGGATTTAGCAACGATTGTACATGCACTTGAGATTTGGAGACATTATTTGTATGGAGAAACTTTTTGAATTCTTACACATCATAAAAGCCTTAACTATGTCTTAACTCAGAAGGAGTTAAACTTAAGGTAGAGAAGATGGATCGAGCTGCTGAATAATTATAATTGTACTATTAATTACCATATAGGGAAGGCTAATGTAGTGGCAGATGCTTTAAGTAGGAAAAGCTCAAGCGTGATGGCTAGTTTGAGCAGACACAGTATAACACCATTGCTGGAGTTGAGAGCAGTAGATATGAGATGGAGTTTGATTATGTGAGTGGTTTACTAGCAACATTGTAGGTTCAACTAGATTTGGGAGATAGAATCAGAATGGCACAAGCCTAGATTCTTATATGATGTGGATGAAAGAGAAGTGCAACAAAGTATGGGAACTAACTTTTCATTAAGAGCAAATGGAGTGTTGGTGATTAGGAGGGGAGTTTGTGTGTTGAATGCAGATGAACTATAAGAGGAGATTTTAAAGGAAGCTTATAGTGCACCATATGCTATGCATCCTAATACGAGAAAAGTATATCAGAATTTGAGACCTTATTACTAGTGGCCAACAATGAAGAAAGATATAGTAAAGATTTTGTTAACGTGTTTAACCTATCATCAGGTCGAGGTGTTTGCACTAGCAAGAAAATTAAGACCCTTAGTCATTCCATCGTGGAAGTGGGAGAAAATTACGACGAATTTTGTTATATCTTTACCAAGGACCAAATGTTAACATTATTCAGATTGGGTTATCGTGGATAGGGTTAACTAAATCAGCTCATTTCTTACTTATAATAGGCAGACTCCTTGGACAAGCTTACTAAGTTGTGTGCTGATGAGATTGTAAGGTTACATAGGGTTTTAGTGTCTCTTGTGTCAGATCGAGATCCATGATTTACTTCTCGATTATGGATGAGTTTACAAACAACTTTGAGGACTTGGTTGAGTTTAAGTATTGTATTTCACCTTCACTAGAGGGCGAGCCTTGGAGCAACTATTAAGGTTACTCTTTCGTGACTGAAAGGTCACGGGTTCGAGTCAGAGAAACGCTCTCTTTGTAAAATGCGAATAGAAGGTTGCGTACAATTGATGACCCTCCCTAGACCTTCGCAAAGCAAAGAGCCTTGTAGACTGAAGTTTGCCCTTTATTTCACCCTCAAGCTGATGGACAGTCGAATGTAAGATTAAAACATTGGAAGATATGATGAGAGCTTGTATGTAGAACTTCGGAGGTGATTGGGATAGATATATACCTTTGATGGAGTTTGTGTATAATAATAATTATCACTCTAACATCAATATGGCACCATTTGAGGCATTATTTGGTAGGCAGTGTAGAGATCTGATATGTTGGGATATAGAGTGTGTTAGATTTTTAAAGGGACCAGAATTGGTTCAAAAGACTACGGAGAAAGAAAATAAAGATAGTAAGGCGATGCATAAAGGCAATTTAGAATTGGAAGAAGAATTATATTGATCAACATCGTTTGAAGATGGAATACAATGTTAGAGAAATGGTATTTTTACGGGTATCACCTTAAAAGGGAATTTTGAGATTTGGTAGGAGAGGAAAGTTGAGTCCAAAATACATTGGGCCATATAAAATTATACAACGTGTGGGGTCGTTAGCATACAGATTAGCATGACCACTAGAGTTATCACATATTCATGATATATTTTATGTGTCGATGTTGAGATGGTATTGATTAGATCCAAGCCATGTTATATCGAGGCCTGAGATCGAAGTTACAAATGATATGACTTGTAGAGAGGAGCCAGTGGAGATATTGAATAGACAGATTAAGCAATTAAGGAGACAAGAGATTCCAATAGTGTGAGTTTTGTGGAGTCATCACTGTTTTCCAAGAAAGGCGACTTAGGAGGTAGAAGACGAAGTTTGACATCAGTATCCTCATTTGTTTGGATCCTCATGTACGTAATTTAATTTCAAGGAAGAAATTCTTTTAAAGGGGGAGAAATATAAAGCCCACAAAATGAAAAGCAAAGAGCTCAGTTATAACAACTCACCAACCCATAAAACAATTAAACAGAGGGGTATATAAAGAAGAAGACAGTGGATGGGCATTTAGTCACCAATAAAAAACAATCTATCTTTTACATCTTCCTCTCCATTTTTCAAGTTAGTAGGTGTTTAAATACACCATATTTCTCCTACATGAGAAACTTTTCTCACGCGTTCCCTCATTTTGATTGTTTTGTAGCAAATTGTGGAGGTTAACAACCTCAAAATTCCTTAGAAAGGCATGGACTTCACATAGGTAAATTTTTTCAAGCAACAATTATATGCCTTTTATTGTGGGTTTTAATCATCTTACAATAGTTTATAGTTGGAAGGTATGTCGTGATTGTTTGGGATAATAAATTGAAGTCATGGGAAAAATAAAAATGAAGAAAAGATGGTTGAAAAATGAGAAAAAAAGAAGAGGTAGAAGAAGAGGAAAGGGTGAAGAAGAAGGCAATTTATGAAAATTTAAGTTGTATTAAAGATCAAAATAGGAAATGTAAACATTTAAGGGTAAAATTGAAATTTAATTCCAAGAAGGGTATTTTATATTAATAAAAATAAATGAGGGAAAAATAGGACTTTTTATAGTTAAAGGTATTTTAGTAATTATAGTGGCTAGGTTAAGTAAGGATATTTCTTTTTTATAATTAAGGATAAATTAGAAAAGGGAATAATGTTGGATTATTAAGTGTAATTGAGTTGAAAATTTTTCTTAAATTAGTCCAATAGAATTTTGTAATGTCCAAGTCTGAAAGTCAAATTAAAGAATAAATTGGACTATTAATTAGTTGAGTTCAATATTCAGATAAGGATAACCTTAGACTGTACTCTTAGAATAATGTACGGTTTTTCAAACTTTGAATTTTTGTTATTAATAAATTATTTTATGGAGAATCATATTTTGAATTAGCCATTAATTAAATTAATGATTAATAGTTATGTTTATTTATTTAACAAATAATTAATAAAGTATAAGGTGTTTCGCTTTATATTTTATTACATATTATGAGGTGTATCGCTTGTTAATTCAGCGAAAAATGTGTTAATTAATCAAAGAATGACTTATAATAGGTTGTGAATAAATG
This sequence comes from Erythroxylum minutifolium, assembly GCA_027123815.1. Lineage (NCBI taxonomy): Eukaryota > Viridiplantae > Streptophyta > Magnoliopsida > Malpighiales > Erythroxylaceae > Erythroxylum > Erythroxylum minutifolium. The sequence goes on along the minus strand of JAOTJB010000210.1, from coordinate 9,801,274 downwards.
GTGTAAATCATGAATCTATGATTTGCCTAGGATACACTACATTCGATGTTCATAGATTAATATGTTAGTTAAATATGAGCGAGCGATGGCTAAGTATCTATCCGTGGAGTAGGTATCGGGGCATCTTGAGTCCCGATGATGTCCTTTGCCAATGACTAGGTAGTGGAGTAGTACTGGAATATCTTGAGTCTTGGGAATATCTTATGTCAATGGCTAGGTATTGAAGTGGTACCGAGTTACCAAATTAAGTTGAAAAATTAAGGTAAAACTATTGAATGTAAGTCTACTAAGTTAAGCAAAGATTAGGTAATTCAATTAATTATGAGACAAAACATAAATGACAATGGTAAATTAATATTAATCTTAATCATTGCTTTCATAAAATTTTGAATGTTTGTTAATTGTTCAGATAGGCAGACTAATGTTGAGTATTTTAGTATTACCATTATCATTTATGTTTTATCTCATAATTAATTGAATATATATATATATATATATAGTTATTTTTACTAAGTAGGCAGCTTACCACTTGCTGTTTTTTTTTAGGGGATAGAGAGATTAACAATAATCCTAACGTATGTAATCAATAGAGTAGAGTTTAGGTCGGCCAACAAATTAAATTAAATAAAGTTGTTTTATTATATATACTTTTGAATGTGATAGTTCAGTTTAATCGTGTTTGTATAGGTAAATTTTTATGACTGATAAACATCCTTTTTTTGGAACTAACAAAGATTTTGGTAATTAATTTTATTCTTTGAAAATAATTTAAATAATTATTGTGTAAGAATTATTGGAGTGTCACAGCAAAGACTTGCATTGAATATATGGAAACCAAACAACATGCAACAGAGCACATGAAAGAGAAGGAAAAGGAAAATTCTCTTCAACTAGTTCAAACTGAAACATTTCCACTATGAAACCTTCGGGTTGGAACAACCTATTTTCATTAAGGGGTTCCACTCCATATAAATATATTGATGAAATTTAATGAAACAGGGTATGAACTGGTTTACTAGAATAGAGTATCTATTCTGAAACCCTCACTCTTACAGCTCTCGAGTTTCACACTCATATCCTACTTAACATCAGCTTATAGGACGTAATTTAGAGGCATATAATTATAGGAAGAACGTGGTAGAGGGTAAGTGAAGTGACTGTTCATTACGAAGTAACTGACCATTATAAGAGATAGACGTAAAGAATAGGATGCAATAGATTTGGCACTAGATCTTTTGCGCCATTTTTTGTATTTCTACTCTGTATCAGTCATTTTTAACCATATATTTTTGTGAATTTTATATAAATGTATAGATGAGATTTAATAAAATATGGTAGGAATTAGTTAACTGAAACAAAGAATCTATTCCAACAAATTTGAAATGAGATTTTTTTCATTTAATCTGTTTCTTTTTCGTGCCATTTTCTCTCGGTCACAAGCTTTTCCAATGAAAGAGAATGATAATTAGAAAAATAAAGGAGATGAAACAGAGAATCTTGTTGTAGATTTGGACATATATATCTACTAATTTTTTGGTGCTCAGTATCTGTCACTGTAGTAAAAACCATTGACTTGGAAATTTATTATTTAACGTCACCCGACTTGTCTACTATATGTTTCTTCTTTTCTTCTTAGGCTCCTCACATGGCAATAATGTTCTAGAGATAGGTGTAATGGGCTTGGACTTTCACCAATGATCATTCAGCACTTGAATAAACTCTCGTTCCTAAGTCAACCTTCTACATGAAACACTTTGCTAAAGAGAAGAAGGAATATAAGAGAATGTAAGAACACTTCTATTAAAGAACTCTCAAGAAAGCTACAATGCTTACAATGTGCTCTATGATCTTCTATGTTCCCAATGAGACAACCCCCAAAAGGTATTTATACTTGCTTCTTCCTAGAATGGATAGCTAAGATCTACTTGATTTAATGGTCCACATTGACCTTCTGGAATTCTCTACATTACTCTACATACTTCATGTACATTATGTATATATGGACAAGCTTCAATAATGTTCTGTATTGTCCTATAATGTTCCATAAGCTTCCAGAAGCTTCTATAGTCTTCTATTATGTTCTCGAAGCTTCCAGGGCCTTCCATAAGCTTCTACCATGCTCTAGAAGCTTCCAGAATCTTTCGTAAGATTCCAACATGCTCTAGAAGACACTTTTGGGCCCCAAACCTCATCTTGTGGGTTTGAAAACATGTAGAACGTGAGATTCTCCACCATCTAATTTGAAGACGCCCTCGTCATATCTCGGTGGAACACTCAAATCTTGTCTTTGTATTGCCAAATAGAAAGCTCATGCTCCTTACCAGCTTAACTTTGTAGTTGTCCCTTCCATTTGGTTAAGTATTCGTCATATGTCGACTGTGAGCCTCTCCTTAGTATAACTCTATATGCCAAGATCTCTTCTACCTCTCATTCGTGTGTTGTCATCACAACAGTTGGTGCGTGCCTTGATTCTCCCCTACTTAAATCTTCATTATTAGCATGATAAGGTTTTAGAATATTTACATGAAATATGGGATGAATCTCTAAGTATAAGGATATCTTGACTCGGTACGCTAGCTTACCTACCCTTTTCTCTGCAGGGAAAGGTCCTTTGTACTTTCGAATCAAGCCCTTATGAACACCTCCTTTAGCGCATATATGAGAAAGGAGATTGACCATCACCAAATCTCCTTCAATGAACTCCAGGTATGTCCTAGCTATATCAGACTTCTCATGCCAACTTTTGGCAAACAAGTATGCTCTAGGGCTTTTACCACTATAACTGATAGTAAGAGTGTGCAGAATCAAAGGATGTTGTCCAGTGGTCAACTCAAAATGGCTAAGTCCTGTAGACTAACTCTGCTGTAAAGTATATGAGAATTGGGCAAAATTGAGCAAATTTACCCAATCTCGCTGGTTGGCGCTCACATAGTGCCACAAATACAACTCCAATAAGGCATTCACTTGTTTGGTTTGTCAATCAGTTTGTGGATAAAATCTTGTAGAGAAGTTTAACTTCGACCTCAAGAGCTTGAACAACTCCGTCCAAAATTGTCCCATGACGCGAGTGTCCCTATCACTGATGATGGTTTATGGAATGCCCCAATATTTCACCACATGCCTAAAGAATAAGTAAGCGACATCTTCGGCAGTGAATTTTATTGGCATAAATATGAACACTTTATACTTGCTGAAGTGATCCATAACAACCATTATGTTGTCTTGTCCCTCTACTTTCGGTAACTTGATAATGAAGTCCATTAAGACACTCTCCCATGGTCTCTCAGGAATTGACAATGGTTGCAACAATCTACTTGATGCTTTATTCTCCACTTTGTCTTGTTGGCGAACAAAACAAGTCTTCACATATGCCTCTATATCATCTCTCATTTAGGGCCAATAGGAGGCATGCTCTATAAGTGTCAAAGTCCGATGCATTCCTGGATGACCAACCCATAGGGAGTCATGACATTCCTTGATGATCTCCTTCCTCAATCCATCCCATTTAGGCATATAAATTTGGCTTCCTTTGGTGATAAGCAACCCATCCTCAAGCCAAAAACTTGTGAGTCTTTCCTTCCTCGAATTGCTTTAGTACTTCCTTGGCTTGGTGGTTGTGATGCAATCCCTCCTTCATTCAGTCACGCAAAGGAAAATTAGGCTATGATAAAACTGCTAGTTCGACATTCCCACTTAATGCGTCTGCCACTAAGTTCACCTTTCCCGGCTTGTACATCATCTCAAAGTCAAATTCTGCCAAGAAAGTTTGTCATCTAGCTTATATAGGCATCAACTTCTTTTGATTAAAGAAGTAACTTGAAACAGCATTATCCATCTTCACCACAAACTTTGCTCCTAATAAGTAGTGCTTCCATATCTGCAAGCAATACACTACGACTGTCATCTGCTTCTCTTACACCGTATAACGCCGCTCAGTGTCATTAAGCTTTCGACCTTTGAAAGCAATGGGGTGTCCTTCTTGCATCAACACACCCTAAGTGAAAAATCGGAAGCATCTGTTTGTACTTCAAATGACTTGGTATGATTCGGAAGAGTAAGGATCGGTGGTATGATTCGGAAGAGCAAGGATCGGTTCCTTCGTCATGCCTCCTTTAAAGCATCAAAAGCCTTTTGGCATTTGGCATCCCATCCCTAAGCCCGTCTCTTCTTGAGCATATCCGTTAAAGGTGCCATAATGGAAGAGTAGCCATGGATGAACCTACAATAATAGTTAGCTAAATCAAGGAAGGATCTTAACTCACTCACCTTCTTTGATGGCTCCTATTCAATAATAGCTCGCACTTTGGATCCATCCATTTTTAGCTTGCCTTGTCCCACGATGTGCCCCAAAAATACTACCTCCGGCTTCGCAAATGTGCACTTCTCCTTTTTGACATATAATACATCGTCCCTTAAAGATTGAAAGATATGTTGTTGATGTATGGCATGCTCTTCCAACAATTTGCTGTACACAACAATGTCATATAAATAAACAACAACAAATCGATCCAAGAAAGGATGTAGTACCTAGTTCATAAGTGTGCAAAATGTTGTGGGCGCATTAGTGAGACCAAATGGCATGACTAAGAATTCAAAAACTCCATATCTCATCACGCAAGTAGTCTTTGGCTCATCTTCCTCGACAATCCTCTTAATAGTAACCAGATCTTAAACCAAGTTCCAACTCAATGTTATAGTCCACCTCTCTCTTTGGTGGTAGCTTCTTTGGCAACTCCGGTGGCATGACATCCTTATACTCATCAAGGGCATAAGAAATCTCCTCAGGCAACTCATCATGAGTAGTGGCATTTTCCTCTTGATAGCCACTAAGAACGTCGGCTCTGCCTTCTTCACTCCTTTAGAGAGTTGCATGGCTGAAATGGTCTTAGTCTTCGTTAGTACCTCTCGGGAAAAAGGTACCATGTTTACATTCCCCTCCTCTATAATACACATGGTGTTTGTAAATGGGATTGAAATAGCTTTCACCTTGTCTATAAATTCCATACCTAACACCACCTGTAAATCATCCATAAGAACAATAGAAAAATCTACTAAACCCTGCCATTCACCTATACGAATCTCCAAGTTCTTTGCCACTCCACACATGCTTTTAGCCTCCGAGTTTACTGCCTTTATCCAACCACTGGTGGGTGTATACTTGAGGCCCAGTCGCTTGGCTTCTTCTTCCTTCATAAAGTTGTTCGTAGCCCTAGTATCTACTAAGGCTCTTGTACCTTGTCCACTAATCTTCGCGTCTCCAAACAATCGCCCCTTCTTCTCAGTTTTTGATACCTCAACTTTGGCATTGATGGCATGAAGGACTTCTAAGGATCCACACCTTCCTTCAGCCAATTTTGAGGTCCATCACAAAGGTAGCACTTCAATGTGGGATGATCTCCACCATTGTCTTCTTTATAGCCTTTGCTTGAACCTTCTTTTGACTTGCCGCCCTTTGAAACTCCATCTTTGCCTTGCTTCTTCTCTCCTCCACCCTTGCCTTTGTCACTCGTTTGGGACTTAGAGTGGTGGACATCCCTTCTTACTTTATAAAGGGATTCAACTACCGCGATGACATTAGCAAGGTTTTGTACACCTTGCCTCTCGAACTCCGTCTTGGCCTATAGTTGTAAGCCATCATAAAAGGCAAAGAAAGCTTCCTTGTCTGGATAGTCGGGAATCTCAAGCAACACCTCTTGAAATTCTCGAACATATTCTTGAATGCTCTTCCTGAGTGAGCCTTCTCAACTTGGCTCGAGCTTCCTTCTCTACATTCTCGGGGTAAAACTGCTTCTTCAACTTTTTCTTGAAGTCATCCCATGTGTTTATGGTGTAAGTACCCTTTTTAATATCATTGTATCTTCTCCTCCACCATACCATGGCCGAGTCTACAAGGTAGAAGGAAAGCACTATTTATCATCTTGGCATAAACCGTAATACCAAGCGCTTTGAAGTATTGTTCCATACTCTAAAAGAAGTATCGATGGCTTTGCATCTCTTGCTCCTCCAAAGGCCTTAGGCTTCAAGACCTTTACTTTGGCAGAAGTAGTGGAAGTAATAGGTGCCATAACTCTTTGTGTCATCGCCATCTTACACAAATTCCAATCCTCCTTTACTTCTTTCAACTCAACAGAAAAACTAGCAAGTGCTTCCTTAAGCATAATAATTTTAGCAACAAGAGAAGATTAAAAGGAACTCACCTTTTTGGAAACATCCGAGGCAAAGATATTGACAGTCCCATTCATTTCTTCCCGAAGTAGAGATTGCTCCTTCTCTAGCTACTCTACTCTTTAGTCACAGTCATCAATCCTCTCCTGATCTTCCCCTACTGTGATCTCCAACTTCGAGAGCCTAACCATCACTTCAACCATAACATCCCTTGTAGTAGATCTTTCTCTCTTTCCCTTGTTATTAGGAGGAACTCTCTCAACCTCAATTCCTTCATGGGTAGTCACTTCGCTTTAATCAACCATCTCGAAAACACCCAAAGGATCTCTAACCTGGCACTTGAGTACACTCTCGTTCCCAAGTCAGCCTTCTACACGAAACACTTTGCTAAAGAGAAGAAGGAATGTGAGAGAATGTAAGAACACTTCTATTAAAGAACTCTCAAGAAAGCTACAATGCTTACAAAGCACTCTATGATCTTTTATGATCCAATGAGACAACCCCCAAGGGGTATTTATACTTGCTTCTTCTTATAATGGACGACTAAGATCTACTTGATCTAATGGTCCATATTAATCTTTTAAAATTCTCTACACTACTCTACATAATTCATGTACATTATGTATATATCTATAAGCTTCCATAAGGTTCCATATTGTCCCACAATGTTCCATAAGCTTTCACAAGCTTTTATAGTCTTCTACCATGTTCCAGGAGCTTCTAAGGCTTTCCATAAGCTTCTACTATACTCCATAATCTTCCAAAATCTTCGGTAAGATTCCAACATGCTCTAGAAGACTCTTTTGAGCCCCAAACCTCATCTTGTGGGTTTTAAAGCATGTAGAATGTGACATAAGACATGGGATAAAACTTCTAGGCTTCTTACAACACTTCTTCAATATTAGGTTTTTCATTTTTAAAAATTATTAGAACAAGTGGTAAACATTTTAGTGTCTGTTTGGATGAGCTTATATCAGTAAAACTTTTGTCAGTAGAGCTTTTTTGAGAGGAGCTTATCTAAAAAGCCAGTTGACTGTTTGGCTGTCAATTAAAAAAACAGCTTTTTAAAAAGAGCTTCATACAGTAGACTGTTTGGCAATATAAAAATAAAAAGCACTTTTATTAATTTTAAGTATATTTTATTTTATAATAAAATTATTTATGCATATAAATAATATTTAAAGTATACTAAACAATATGCAAA
>JAOTJB010000210.1:9760752-9775581 GCA_027123815.1 Erythroxylum minutifolium | reverse complement strand
TACTGGGGTTGGAATATGGGTTTTTTGCTTTTTTTCTTTTTTTAATGGGGTTGCATATACAACCCCATGCTCTATACTAGGTCCGCCCTTGGGTGCATTGCTTACAAGCACCTCTTGTAACAAGAGAGAAGCAAGCTTGATGATAGAAGTGTCAAACATGTCTTTGTTGATTATAACTCAAACTCAAAGGGCTATAAGTTGTACAACCCAAGCAATGGCAAGGTAGTGATGAGTCGCGATGTAGAATTTGATGAAGATGGATTATGGAATTGGGAAAGAAAAGAAAAAAAGCAACTATGATTTAATTCCATACTTTGTTAGGGAAGAAGAAGAAGCCATGACACCAACACAAGATGTAACTCCGTCTCCTTCACCCACTCCCAATAATCAAGGTGAAAACTTAGATGAAGGACCAAGAAGAATGAGAAGTTTTGATGATCTTTATGATGAAACCGAATAAGTAACTTTTGATTTGTATTGCCTCTTTGCTGACGGAGAGCCGCTAAGTTTTGAAGAAGTCATGAAAGACAAAAGATGAAAACAAGCTATAGATGAGGACATCAAGTCGATTGAGAAGAACGATACTTGGGGACTAACAAATCTTCCCACGGGTCATACAGCCAAAATTTGAGTGATACATTTGATTAGTCTGCATGTGTATTTGTCAGTTTTTTGGGATAAAGGAAATGTTTTCGAAATTTCCAAGGGATTGAATTGCGAAAATAATTTAAGATACATTAGATCATGGGTTTGGCAGATTGTGCAGATTTTTGGCTACAAGTGAGGTGTTAAGACATTGATTTTGTAATTGAAAAGTTGAAAGTTTTCAGCTTTTCAAATTTTGGTTGTCTGTGAAAGTCAATTTGATTGTCTTTCTTCGTGAAAATTTTAGAGAACTGTTATAACTTTTATTGCCATAATGGTAATTAACTAATGTCTGGAAAATAAATTGGAGTTGAAAAGGAGGAACTTAGGGAGGACTTGGAAATATCATGTGAGTTTGCTTTAGTGCTAAGTCAAAAGTTTTAGTTAATTATGCGATTGATACCAAAAGCCAAAAAATGGGATTAGGAAGTACTCATTTCTTTATAGGAATAGCTGGTCTTCAATGTTACTAGTAATTGAAACAAACTAGTCCAAAGATTCTTTGACTGTTTCTTTTGTAGAATGACGGGAGAAAGGTTGGTCACATAATTCCATTATTTGTGTCTACTGTCTAGTAGAAAAAAAGTTTAGTTACAAGGGTAGGAAATGTCAGTAAGTTAATTTTATTTTCTTTTTAAAAATGAACTTGAATTAATAAATAAGAGTTAAGATACAATATGTTTGAACATGTCTAGCTATTACAAAAACAAAATGATCGCAATATTATGAACTAGCTAGATTTGACAATGGGTGAGTGAATGTTTTTTTGGAGGTTTGGATATTGTTAAGTGCCTGTTTGGATGAGCTTATATCAGTAGATCTTTTGTCAGTAGAGTTTTTTTTAGAAGAGCTTTTCTAAAAAGCCAGTTGATTGTTTGATTGTCAATTAAAAAATAGCTTTTTAAAAAGAGCTTCATACAGTAGACTATTTGGCAACATAAAAATAAAACGTACTTTTATTAATTTTAGCTATTTATGCATATAAATCATATTTAAAGTATACTAAACAATATACAAAGTACAATATATTATATTTACGGTTACCTATTTCTTGGATAACCATCTTGTAGGAAATTATTTAAAGAGATGTCTCATTTTCTTGTAAAAAATAAAATTAATATGAAAAATAAATATTAAAACATGTAAAAAAGTTAAATAATATTATAATCCCATAATAAATATTCAAGTTGAGTAAATAGTTAAATACATAATAAACTATGCATTTTATCGTAACACAAGAAGATTTGCAATATGTTCCCTCGCATTATTCATCTCGTTATTTTGTGGCTCATCTAAATGATTTCTTTCAACGTCTTCATTTTCATTAATTTCTTCATTTGTAGGAAGTAATTCATCATCTTCATTATAGGAAAAAAAACTCTTCATCCTTTTGAGCATTTAACCTTATAAAATTACGAATGGCCATTGAAGCAATTACAATTTTAACTTAGTTTGGAAAAGAAAAACTGGGCATTTGACATAAAATTTTCCACCTATTTTTTCAAACGCGAAATGTTCTTTCGATTGTGCATCTTAAAGAAGAATATACATAATTGAATATTTCTTTCTTTCCTCTTAGAAGACCAGCGCGTCGAAAATTAGGAAGATGATATCTCTCACCTTTGTATGGTCCTAAATAACCCTGCATTTAAGAATATCCTGCATCTACCAAATAATATTTGCCTACATTCCAAATTAAAAAATAAATAAAGAAAGAAGCACTAAATTATTAAGAATAAATAAAAGTGTATAAAGTTATCTGTCACAAACCTCTAGGTGGATGAGGGAAGTGTAATATATCATTACGCAAAGCCTCCATAAAAATTCAAGCATTAGGTGTTGTGCCTTCCCAACCAACCCAAGCAAAAGTGAAGCACATATTAAAATCACATACATCCATTACATTTTACGTAGGAATGTCTTTTCTTACAATATATTTTATTTGATTGGACCTTGAAACGACAACTAGTATATGTGTTCCATCAATTGCTCTAATGCAATCTTTAAAATAAGGCTAATACTTTCCATCATCTTTAATTTTGCTTGGAATTTCTCTAAAAGTTGGATCTTTTGGTTTGATGAAATCGATCGACATACGTGAAATAACCTCTAATACTGTTTCAAACCATCTAGAAATTGTTTCACCAGAATGTTGAAATATTTCTTGAACCATTCTATTGCAAAGTTCATGACCTAAGGTGATCAAAAACATAACTACAACCTCTTTAATTGTAACTTCGGTACCTTTCTTTAATTTAGTCCTTATGACTCATTCAACAATTTACATAATTTGATAAAAACATCCTTCTCCATTCTAAATTGTTGATGACATCTATCTTTATGGCCATTAAGCAACTCCATTACAAACATCCATCCAGTGTGAGGGGATGTTCTACATGGTTTTTTCATATAATATTTAATATAATGATCTATGGTCATTACAACTCCAGTTCGAACCATATGCAAAATTTTTTCTTAATTCTCTTCGTTATACTCATGATCATTTTCATAATCATTATCAGAAGATGACATCTGTATTAAAATATATAAAAAATAAATAATAAGCTTATTGTATAATAAGATAATATAGCAATAATCATAATACAATAATAATAATAAAGTACAATTTAATTCATTACAAAAAAATTAACCAAACAAAAATCCAATATAACACATTAGAAGTAGCGAAATCCAATACAACACATTAAAAGTAGTCCAATATTAGCAACCAAAGACATGTCTAATTTATTACAAAAATCACAATCATTTCGTTTTCTTAAGCCATTCGATTTGAAGGTCAACATCCTTAAGCTCAACAAACATCTCTTTATTTTCCTTCTTCAAAAATAATTTGGTAGCTAACATAAATAGTTCACCTCCCCTTTCTATTTCATTTATACTTTGTAAGATGTTCATCACCTCAGAAATGCTATAACCAGGTTTATCTCTTTTAATAGAGCTCATTGAAGTTCTACTCTCTACTGCGTCACATATACGGTCCAAATGTTTGCATAACCTTTCTGTTGCCCTTGTTCTAGTATCATGTTTCTTTCTTTTTTTCCCCTTTCCTTTTGTAGAAGTTCCTAGAGTTAGAGTTGAAGAACCAATCTCATTATTAATATTTCCAATTTTTGGATTGACAGCAAAGTATTCAAAAAGGTTATCGTCAAGATCGGTATCAACTAGGCTTTTTCTAAACATCACATAAGCATCATTCGGTACAAAACCTGAAAAAGGTGCTCAAGCTCCTTCTCTTATAGCTACAACATCTTTAAAGAAAATATTCAGCTGTTCAACATGTTTCAAACCTTTAGTTCGAAATTTAGCAGTCTCAGGATTTTCCTACAATAATATTGTTTAAGTTATTAAACTATTAAGTAATATTAGAACATTATAAATCTAAAGCTTAAATTCTTACCTTCAATATCTTTTCCCACCATTTGCTACTTGCATTAATAGTTTAATTAGTAGGATCCCATGCTAGTCTAGTTTCCTTACCTACTAAATTTGTCCAAAGTTGCCAATCCTTTTTTAATCTATCACATTTATTCTTAAATGTTTTGTATTCATCGTTATTCTTAGTTTCATGAGCAAACTTTGAAACTATATTTTTCCATCGAATCTTGTTAAAGTGACCATTTGATCAATTTCCAGCTAATGTTTCTTCCACAAAAGTTTTGATTAAAATTTCAAAAGTTCTATCATTCCACTCCGCTTTAACCCTTTTTTTCAATTTATCCCCACCTTGAATATCTTTACTTGGTATTGACATTTTCTATGAACAACAAAATCCCCACTGCATATAACAATGAATTTAACAAGTATAAGAAAATATTAAAGCATAAGTAAAATAACATAGACAAAAGTATAATAAGCATTAAAAGCATTAAATCTTTTTTGAACTCAACATTAAAAGCATAACAACGATTATGGAAGTTTATGCATGTACAGATGAGAAATGGACAATTCATGAATTTGTTAAGGTGCATAATCATGATTTTGTTAAGTTGCATATTATCCAGTAATTGCGTGCATAATCATGAATTTGTTAAGTTGCATATTATCTAGTAACTCCGTTATACATGCATAAGTTATGATCTTTTTTCAGTTTTTTGTTGTAATCTACAAGTGACAACAAACAAGTTACAGAAACAACACGATTTAATGAATTAAATTATTCAATCTCAAATTTTTTATGTAAAAGGTAAACCTCATGTTTTAGAAACAACACTATTATACCCTCCTTGTGAGATTGAACTGAAGTGATTAAAAGATAAAAGACACAGGATCAACCAAAGTTAACTCAAACATTGATCTGCGAAACGCAATCCTTGTCTGCGTTAAACACAAACGCAACCGTTGTCTGCATTAATGCAGATAAAGTCTGCGATCACGTCTGCAAAATGTAGTCGTCTACGTTGAACGCAAACCTAGACGTCGATCATGTCTGCGTTAAACGCAGACGTCAACGACGTCCGCGTTGCGTTTGTGTTAAACGCAGATGTCGAAACGTCTGCGTAAAAATAGCAAGCAAGATAACAACGACAAATCCTAGAAAAAGCATATAAGAAATAAAAACTAACTTATGAGTTGATCTGTCTTGAAAAGATGAGTTGTTGCTGCGTATTGGAGAAGATAAACTTTTGTAAACAGAACAAATCTAAAGAAACAAAAGTCACTTTTAACTTTCGTTATATACGTAAGTGACGGAAAAATTTCTACCCGAAAAAGCTAAAATAAAAGGCTTTTTAAAAAAGCTTCAAATTTGAGCTCTTATCAAATTTGTATTTTAGCTTTTAAAAAAGTTATTTCTACTTCAAAAGTGCTTTTAAAATTTAGAGCCAAATACTCTTTTTTTTCCTTAAAATAGCTTTTGTAGTAGAAAAAAATACTTTTCTACTTACCAAGAGTTGAACCAAACGGAAGCTAAATGACTAGAAATGCAATAATATTTATGATTTGCCTATTCGTTTACCCATTTTGTGCATAGTCAACGATTACAAGTTGGCAAAGCAATTCCTTTTGTCTAATATTAGAGATCGCAAAATCAGCTTGTTTGCTTCCAACTTTATCTAAAATTAACATGTTATATTCATATAGAGCAGACTTTGTACTAGGTTTAAGTTTAGAGAGTCGGCTTGAGATTCAGTCTAATCGACCCGAACTCCTACCATAAAATAACGTCATTTAAAAAAATTTAAAGTAATGTCATTTTGAGAAATTTAAGAACCCTACTTTGTGCGCACCTTAAAAAGGTTGGACAAACAATAAATTCAACCAAACCTAACTAATTGCCATATTTAAGTACTAATTCGTTTTAAGTCAACTAAAAATTATTAATATAGCAAAAATCTTGCAGATAAGGAGATAAGGGGTGAAGGATATTTTTTCCTTTTTCACTATATTAACATGTTAAGTAAGAAATACTAACATTAAGAAAAAAAACTCAGTGTAATAAATATAATATATATTTTTATTAAATATATTCTAAACTTTAAGTTATAATTAGAAATACCTTTTAATTAGGACACTGTTATTACATTTAAAGAAATATAATTTACTATTCAAATAGATAAGTAGAAATTTTAATAAAAAAGATTAAATTGTATTTTTTTCTTAAAAATTATTGAATTATGGGCTTTGTGATTTTTGTTGGTAGATCCAAGCCAAGGACAGATAGGCTCTCTTTACCTGTAAACTGAGCTTTGAGTCCACATAATGAATAAAGGCAAATAGAATTTCTTTTACCCATAAACCTAAGGCCCAGTATATCTCACTTTGCTTACCAAAGGAATAGCGAAAATGGAAACAACTGTTCAAATTTCATCACTTCCAACGGCTAGTTTAATACACAGGCTACGCTCTAACGGTCATATTACCGTTCAAACCCGAAGTCCCTCTTTTATAAACCCTCGCGAAGCCCTGTGTCATGCACTTTGTCTTTTTTCTTTTCCACTTTTAATTTGCTTTCCTTTGATCTATCTCTCTAGCTTTTCCTCTTTCCTGCACGAATCTTTCGTTGAGGTTTCAACATCCATCAATGGAAACTCCATCGTCGACGAAAAGAGTCACAAGATCGCAGACTCGGGCTGCCATTAACACTAATACTGCTAACAGTAGTATTCCCATGTCAAGTAAGTAATGGTCGTTCGATGTTATTCAAACTTTTCTTATACAATGATACTGAATGGATCTACAGTGCAAGATATTCAAGAATCTATTTCTTTTTGTTGAATCATTGATGGGTTCTTTAAAAAGGATCTGCTCGATTTTTCTCATGGTTTCATCTTGTTTTCTTTCAGGGAAGATTGAGGAATCTGAGAAAAGCATTTCGAAATCAAGAAGAGATGCGAAGCAACAAGATCGATCTGCACTTATCGATATAACGAATGATTCACCTATTGTTGGGCTTGCTATGGGGAGTTTAGGGACACCATCGTCTTCCATAGTGAAGCAGAGAGGTGTTAGTGTGAAGAACAAAACACCTGGGTCTGGAGAGGCATTGTTGAGGGGTCAAGTTAAGACCCTCTTGCAGAAAGTTGAAGAAGAGGCTGTGCTGTCAAAGGTTTCATTGGACAACCGCCAATTCCTCCATCTCAATTCCCCACTGGGACTTCTTGCACCAACTCCAGCTAATACACCTCAAATTCCAAATCTTTCTCATGTAGACTTTAATAGCCAATCCGTCACTCCTTTGCCGGTTGTTCAAGAACAACTGATCATTGGCCAGGTCAATTCTCTTAACTGTCGAACATGGTTCTGCAAATCTGCAAATTCCAATTCTCTTAACTGTCGAACATGGTTCTTTTCTTGTGATTATGGTTTCAGATAGAGGCTGTTGGCAATTTTGATGGGAAGCAAGGAAGTCTGGAATCTCAGAAGAGCCTTACAAGGTCACTGTTATTGGACTTCTCTGAAAAATCCGATGCCACTGACTTATCAGAAGAATGCTCCTCCGTACTGACATACCAAGAAGAAGCGCTATCAGGTGAAAGCAAGGAGAAGTCGTCGCCGACCGACGATGATAGTGCCTCTGTCTGGTCTATGCAGGTTAACACAAGTAGCCATGGTGATGAAGAGGATGAAGAAGTATTTGAAGAGGAAGAAGCATCTGAAGAAGATAAAGCAGAAACAGAAGACGAGAACTATGAAGAAGATGATGATTTGTTTGAGGAGCTTTGTGCCGGCATTAGGAAGATGAACATGAATGAGGGATTTGCAGGGAAGCACACAAGGTTCGTATACAACAGTGATGATGATGAGATAGTTGAGACAGTGGAAGATGTTGTCTCCCCCAGCGTCACTCGTCTAAAGGGCGTGCCAACACCAAAAGGGAAACACCTGCGCTTTCATACGGAAGATGAAGATTAGAAGGTTGCTGGCTGGTTGATTTTTTGGCTGTCTTTCTCGACACCAGCTTCTCTTTTGGATTTCAGTTTACACACTCTTCCCCCCTATCACGCATGTAGTGGTTGTGGAACAAAATAACAATCTTGAGAATTGCCGGAATTAGTTTTACTAAATTCAAGGTTGAGAATTGCCGGAAAAGAACATTCCTATTCTGATTTTCTTTTAAATTAATTTTTATTAATGTATTTTAAATTAAGAGAATTGGAATTAAGTTGATGACGATATAAAACGGAGTTGGATGAAAATAAGAAAATATTTATTATGGTAAGGAAGAGTTGTTTTGGTCTATTTGAAAAGGAAACAAAAAACTTGTTTTTCAAAATTTACGAAAACAATGAAAAGTAATTTTTGTTTTTTAATAAAATTCATTTAATTTTTTGATCAAATTAATATAAATTATTAAATATATTTTGATTTAATAATAAAAGTAAATATTACGTTATAATTAAAAAGTTAATTTTTAATTATTTATTTTAATAAAATAAAATAATTTTATTAATAAGTATTACAAGAGATTAAGAATAAATTATCTTTAAATTTTGTGTATGTAAAAAATTATCTGTATTATATGTAAAAACAGTAAGAAAGATAGATGTAATACTTATCTTTCTAAGAAATTGTAGAGGTGGAAGGGGGCCCACAAGAAAGGAGACATGTCTTAATCAAAGATGAGCGCGCACATTTATCAAAACTAACGAATCAACGGATGACGAAGATGGATGGTCCAACCGCCACCCTTGTCAACTTCAATTAACAAAATTCCAGTGAAGTGGACGCGAAGAAAGAAGAAAATTAGTGGCCATGATCTTTTTTTAGTTAAACCACCATCTAAGTAAAGCCGTATTCATCACCTTTCTACATACATTAGTAACGACCCCTTCAATAACCATATCTTATCGTCTCCTCTCTTTGTGAAAGCTTGTATTTAAAGTAGCTCCTTGTCACCACATAGATTCATTCGTAACGTTCTCCGTTTTCCGTTCACCTAAGTGGGCAGTTCTCTTACCAAGTCCAAAGTATGGACAATGAAGAGGCAGGAAAGTTGGTGATCAAGGGACGAGCAGAGATCGACACTAGAGCTCCGTTCAGGTCTGTTAAAGAAGCAGTAATGTTGTTTGGAGAAAGAGTTTTAGTTGGAGAGATATACGCCAACAAGCTTAAAGAGGTATACTTTCCCAGTTTTGCATGCCCCTTATGTTATCTGTTTCCTTAATTGGTTGGCTTTATCTGGTGGGTTTAGTTGCTAAGCTTACAGAGATGACAGGAGAGAACGTGAACTATCAACATTTTAAGCAAGCAAGTTTTAGCTAAAACCTGCAGGTCAAAAACTCTGCGATAGAAGTTGTCAATTCTGGTTAGATCTTTAATCCGAAAATTTTGATCAGAACTGGATGTTTATTGATGAATAATAACACTGTTTAAGCCACCTGAAAAAATTAAACCGTATTTCAGTATCAAAAAGAAAAAAAAAAAAGAAAAGAAGACTATGGTCGAGTAATGTGAAGTGACCATATTAAGAGATGATAGTTCCATTAAATTAAAGAATATGTTTTTTTTTTTTAACTCGAACCCGTCATATGACAGAAACGTAACATTTGGGTTCATCAGATAAAAACTGCAGGAAGCGAGAGTGGGTCACAAGCTCGATCAAGAATTGACACCTTAACTGCCGAGCTTGAAGAGACGAAGCTTAGCCTCCAAAGGGCCAGAGAGGAAGGTAACCTAATGACATACTGTATAAAGTCTCTGAGAGAAGAGCTAGAACAAGCAAAAAGGGAACTGCAATGGCTAAAGGGAAGAGACGTGTACCAGAAACAGCCACTTCAGCCTGAGATTGAAGACCTCAAATTCGTCGAGAACACGGCGAGGGTGGCGAACATGGAGAGCCCCTCCGAAGAAGCTACGAAGGAGTATCAGAAGAAGAGATACGTGAAGTTTGCCAGCCCTCCTTCATTGACCAAAGTTATTGCGACCAAACAGGAAATGCTAGAAAGACCTCCTTCTGTGAAGAAGTCTACAGGCAAGAGAAGGTCTCTGGGACCTATTATGGGATGGTTGTTTTCCAAAAGGAAAGGAAGCCAAGAACACGAGTCTCCTAGAGACTAAAAGCTTGCTTACAGCTTCGCATGTTGATTACGTTTTTTTTCCCCCCTAAATTTGCATGTTGATTACTTTATATGCTTCTGCTTGTATGGTCTAGGAGATGTGACAAAAGTGTTTGTAGACAAAGTGTGAAAGATCCTTGTGTCTTTACGTTTTTTGAAGATTTGGGCTGAGACCTGGAGCGACATATACTGTAGAATCCATGAGAGAAGGTTAATAAAATGGATATACACATTATTATATGCCTCCGGATTGCATAAAGCACCCTCACCCTGTTATAGTTGTGTTATCTTTTCCTTCTTCTATTTAAATTCGGCTATAGTACTGAATGGAGGAGGTATAAAACATGATTGCCAGTATGTCACCGTGCGCTATGTGAATCTTATCAAAAAATGTTAGCTTAATTAAATACATCTCTATAGGCTCTCTTTGGTGCTGTCTTCAGCCTTAGCTTTATTAGTTAAATTCTGATTTTTATTTTGTCCTTGCTGTTAATAAACTCTCAAAATAGCCATATTTGTTGGTCCTTACAGCCAAACCATAATATAGTTATATTTGTTGTTCCTGTCCGCTAATTATTTCGTGTTACTTTTTCTTAATGTTTTAAAAATTAGAATAAAAGTTAAATCGGTAAGATAAAAATTTTAAGATTAAAAGGTTTAATCAGTATTAAGTCACGTAAAATCGATTAAAGATTAAATAAAATTAAATAATTTGAATTATAATTGAAAAATTTTTTTCTTGCCTATCAAAAAATTTGAAGTTAATTAATTGAAAAAAGAGATTATTAAATAAAAATTAAGTGACTTATTTTAGTTTAGAAGAATTTATTAATTTACGAAGATTGAGAAATTAATTAATAAACTAATATATATTTAACAATAAGAGTTATTAAAGTAAATTGAACCAGAAATTTAAAAATCGAACCACAAAATTAGACAATAAATATTTTTACAGTTGAATCCATAGAATCAGTTGAGTTTTTTAATAATTTCTTTTTCCTGTAATTTATTCTCTTTTTTCAAGTTGTTTTATTCTCAACACCCGTTAAAACCATTTTGCTTCTAAACTCCCTTTTCTTTGATCTGTGATTTTTCTCCCTTAATTCTCAGTCAAAAGCTGGAAGCTTAAGCTGAAACGTCTGCGCAATTAAACTTCAAATCGTACTTTAAGGTGTGGTAGCAAAATAAAAGTATGGGCAGTGAGGGAAGGTTTAAAATTTCAAAGTTTGCAAAATTATTATCAACTGAAAGAGATACGAGAATATGGTAATATTAATTAAACTAAAATTTTATTTATTTTTAAATTATTAGTGCGTCAAATAATTTTATCCAAAAAAAGTTACTAATCATTTAATAATTTATTCAATAAAAACTTAAAAAATAACAAATATATATTATATTATTATAAAATAAATAAATAAAAATATTATTATTTGAAAAAAGAATGAAGTTTAGTACCGATATATTTATATTTTTTATACAACATAAATTAATTACGCCCTTTAAGAGTAGTCTAAGTGGTGAATTTAATCCTTTCCAACTTAAGAAGTTGAATAGTTGAGTCGTAGTAAGAAGACTGGGGCTCATCTTAGTTTTGAAAATGATGACGGACCAAAGATGGAGACATGTAGAATTTAGAAGTTAGAGTAAATAGATTAATAACAGAGAAAACAAGTTGTCTTGTATATTTTTGTACAGTTGATCTATTATATATGCATGACTTTGACTAGGTCATGCTTTGATTGATTGTCATGACTGGTTTTTGTTTTCATTCTATGTCCTTTAAAAGATAGATCTTATTCTTCAAATATTAAGAAAAAATAAAAGATTTGAATGTCAACAATCATTTGAATACGTAAACTCATCTCTTCACTATCACCTAAATTGGAAAAATTTTACACAAAAACACTTACAAACTATAGGTACAACGATGTCAGTCAAGCAATAAAAATTGGTGAGATAAGACGTGTTTATATTATAGCTTTAATACTATTGTGCAAACGAATTTAATCAGAATTTGCTTAACTAAAACAAAAATAAAATAACAAAGTAAAGTAAATCTAGTTCACTACGCACTAACTAAGTTGTGGACATTGACTAACTACTTAAAAAATGCAACATTAAACTAACTTACAACATGCTTCTCCTAAGAGTTGGGTCTTGTAGCTAAATTTTTATACCTTTCTAAAACTACTCTATCGATATCCTTTAAGTTTTTTTTTTGTAAATTACTAAAACTACTCTGTGGATATCCTTTAAGCTTTTTTTTGTAAGTTTTTATCCACTAGAGATTAAGTCCCTTCTTTTAAGGGTGAGTCAACCATTTTTCTTCAAAAAACTCGATAATCTCTTGCTCAAGTAATTTTCTAAAGGAGCATTAAACACAAATCTAAATCGAACTTCCCAAAACTAATGGGTTTCCTAATACATCGAAAATTTTTATTTGATTTCTATCCTATCTTCTAGCAAAATCACCCACTCTTGAAGGTGTAAATTTACCAAGTAATCGAATCCATGACCAACGAATTCCATTCAAGCACAACGAGAATTGAAAAAGGAAATGCAAAGCAGTTATATATTCAACTTGGTAAAACATAAAAATATTAATGCAATCTTAAATCCCCGAGAGTAACATATGGAATCTAGCTACTAATCATGTTTATCGACTCAAAATCTAACATCAAATTCAAATCAATCTATCATCATACAAGGATGTAAGGAGAAACGAGAGAACAAAAGCTCTAAATGATGAGTCTTAAAGCCTTACAATTGATTACCCAAGCCTCTCCAAGTCTCCTTAGATTTTCCCATTTTTTCCCCTCTTCTGGTGTTGCTTTTCGATCCTTCCTTTTTTTTTAGAGGTTATTCATCCTTGTTTTATCCTTCTTGGGTAAAATGGTCTTTTCTTTCTCTTGATAGTTGTAAAAATTTGATAATTCTTCTTTTGATGTTATACTTGGATTGATGTTGTAGAATTGAGGATGAATTTGCTCTTCACAATAGCATTGAGATTTGATTTATCAATTTTTTTTCTAGTGATGCTATATCAAGGGTAGATAGAAGCGGAGAAAGCACTGTTATTCAAAGTCCATCTGAGATCAATATAATATACAATCCAAAACATAAGTTAAAAGCCTCTAACAATAAAACAAAGCATAAGGCCCCAATGCAAGATTAAAATGGTGTCTCACTTGCAAATTCAATCAGTGAGAATTAAGTTAGACTCACAACTTATTATTGATAAGTTGAATGCACTATTTGCTGTTAAGGAAGAAGTCATGTGAAAGCATTTCAATTTATATCAAATTATGATAAAAGATATACAAATTCAGGTTGAAAACATTCTTAAGGAACAAAAAAATTTGGCATACCAATTATCCAAGTATGAAGTTAAAGGTATAAAACTTAAGAGCATGTTTTTAAAAGTTAAAATCAAGCTCTCATATGAAGAACAATTTTAGGCATAAGTATAGAAAGCAATTGCACACTAGATAACAACTATCAAAGACTACATAAACAATAAGGAATTAACTTTAAACTAAACCAGTGCTAGAAAATATATTTTTAGATCTTTAAAATTATCTATTATTAATAATCAACTTTATAAATGATCCTATACTTAGTCTTACTTGAGATGTATCATATCAACATAGATAAAAGAAAATCAAAAGAATTCTTTGAAGGTCTCTACAATTCATATCAGGGTTATTCAATTTGAAGGTCTTTACAATTCATATCAGGGTTATTCAAACTTATTCTTCAAGACATTATAATAAAGATAATTTTGGCCATTTCTCATTGGAGAGAAAATTGATTATGTAAAAGAAATATGATAAATGCTAAAGGAACTTACATTTTCACCAATAGATTGTTGTTAAATATTCTTGTATTTCATTTTCATTATTGTTTATACAATGGAGCAAAGACATTCCAATATTGTTCCCACCTATGATTAGACAAAATATGTTCATTATTGTCATAGTTGATTACTTCAGACAAAAAAAGAGAATTACCTTATCATATCAAAGAAAACAAGATGATGATTTTGAATGGACTATATTATATGCATATATGACATCCCCTTATCCATAGGTACATATAATGGCTTTTAACTTATCTCTTCAAACTTAAAGAAGTTTTATAAATCACAAGGCATCAAAAAAACTTTTATGTTTGTTGTAAACCACAGACTAAAGATCTTGTAGAGGTCACCACCATGACCATTTTATAAGGCCTTAGATCAAATATTGATCAAGTTAAAGGCATTTAGGTGAATCAGTTGTAGTATCCTTGAGAGTTATCGTATGACCCTATAATAATAATAAGAGAAATATCATTCAATTTAACATCTTTGAGAGTTATCATATGACCCCGTACTAATAATAAGAGAAATATCATTCAATTTAGCAATGGAATGAAAGCCCTAATGCTTGTGGAGTTAAAAATTCCTTCTAATTACATTGAAAACCAAAGGCCTGAGGTTAACGAAAACTACAACGATTGAAACTTGACATGGTTAAAGAAAGAAGATAGGAAGCATAAAGAATTCAGCATACCAATACATGTTAAGATTTTCAACCGGAAAAGAGTCAAATGACAAATCATAAACACTTAACTCATCTTGTGAAGAATCGACATAATTGACAAACTACAATCTAAAGGAAAGTTA
>JAOTJB010000210.1:9750429-9760652 GCA_027123815.1 Erythroxylum minutifolium | reverse complement strand
CGCCACCCTCGCGGGGCACGGATCCGGGTATCACTGTCGATATCGGGTTCGGGTTCAGCGGGAATGGGGTGTTACAACAGTTATAAGATTGATTGTATTGTTGAGAAAAGTTTCCCCCTATAACATTGAGATGTTCCATATTCCCTCCTACAAAGTTGGGTACCTATTTGTCGTACGATTCACATTAGTCTATATCCAGCAAGCTTTCACCTATGCTTGCCATACAGCAATCCATTTAACAAAAAAAAAGTTCATCTAAACAATGTTCAATAGATAAATTGTTTACATTATTTAGTTGAACTAGTAAAGAAATTAAATATATTTTTAATTTTAAAAATTATTAATCCAATTTGTGAGGAGTTTTATTAGTACTCGTTTCAAGAGGGAGGAAACGAGTGCCCTTAAGTGTGCAAGAGTTGATATACTTGGAATTGGGATTAAGACTATGTTTGGTTGGGTGGTTATTAATGGAATGAAATAAAATGTAATATTATTCCATTGTTTAGGAAGAGAGTTTATAATGGAATGAAATGGAATAGGATGGAAGGGGAGAGTTTCACATTATATCTCATTATATCAAAAGCAGTAAAAATAAGTTACCCCCGATTTAGAGAGTTTATGATGAAATGTAAAATGATAAATAAAATTTCACTATATTATATTATGAACCCTTCTATCCCTCTCAATATTTTCATTAAAAATCTTACGTCCAACCAAACATAACCTCAAGGTGTCAGAGTTTGCTTTAAGAATAATACAATGTGTTTCAAAGGGGAACAAAAGGGGAGCAAAGAACAAAAAGGATGACGTTCATCATGTTTCCAAGGTAAACCCAACCAACTTCTCTATTCCTCCTAGACAATGCCAGAATGATAAAATATGAGCCTTTTTTAGTAATGGTGTGCTCAAGATTATCATTCCAAAAGTCAAACTTAAAAAGAAGTGTAATTGATGTGCAAGTGGAGGATTGATTCATATCATTGGTGGTATTGTTTTGGGATTTTATTGTTGGAAATTGAAACTCAATGTAATCTCTGACTATTATGAGAGGTTAATTTGATGGGGCTGTTAAAGAAAACTTAAGAAAAGCTTCTAATAGCAAGATCTACAGCCTCATAGGTTGGCAATAAATTTGGATTGAAGTATATCCATGCTCCTATATATGTTTTGAGAATTAGAGATTAGATAGAAGTGGAAGATGAGGAATAATTAATTACAAGGGTGGTTTCAAACAGATGAGAAAAATTAAATAAGAGCCACATTGATACTAATGTGATCAGTAACAAAATTAAAGATTTTGTTAATTAGAGATTTTATTAAGACGATTTTAAAATATTAATTTTTTTAGAATAACATATTCTAAAGTATCTAACTTCTTGAAATTTTCTCAATTCAGTTCTCAAATTTTAAAATTTTCAATTTTACAACTAATTCAAAGTATTAGTTTTATTAGTATTTTGCTAATTTGGGTAATGAAATCTTTTTTTGTCTATAACATGAATCATTAATTGTCAACTAATTATCCTTGTAGACTAAAACACTTAACTCATAAATTCTTTCACAAATCAAAGATTTCGTTAGCTTGAGATTTAATTCAAACCATTCTAAAATGATAAATTTTTTTATACATTCTGAAACATTAAATTTTAATATAGATGTTAGAATTAAAGAAAATATTTCTATCAAATAAAAATGAATGTCACATACATTAATGTTGTTGAAGAGCAATGTTAGACTGAGAAATTTATAATAATCATTAAAAATATTTTCAAATAAATTATTTGAACATAAATATTTTTTATTTAGGGTAAATTGTCTAAAATATTATTAACTTAAAATTAAATAATAAATTTTAATAAAGGGTGACCCATTATAACATACAAACTTTTTTTGATTAAAACAGTTATTTACTTATTCACGTAAGTTTCTTAGTGAAATGATTAATGAAATCGTTAGCGACCCCATCGTCACAATCGAATGAAGATTAGCGGTCAATCAGTGGTCGGTAGGGCACCACTCGGTAGTTCGCTCGGTATTCGATTCACTGTGTCATGATTCCAGAGAATCTGGGCCTCCAGATCTGATTATTCGTGACCCGGATCCGTACGAAACTGAAAATGTCCCACGACCCGTTTTCCGAACATCCAAAATAAAACCCAAAATTCATCTTCCGAATTTAACCATAACAACCTCCCACAACCGTATGCGGCGGTTGCCGACTTTGAACTAAAACCTAACTCCTGAAATCAGCCGGAGTGTAGTCGCAAGTCTCAATTATCAGCTCATCTGTCCAAAGATGGTTGGTACGTGTTTTAGAATTTTCGCGCGGTGGGCTTTTTATCATTTGTTTTGAGGGTTGATTGTTGACTATGTTTGGTGGACATGGAAAAGGCGCGCAATCTGAACGAGAAGAGAAGGTCTCGTTGGAGCTCACTGAAGAGATCCTTCAGAGCATGGAAATTGGCATGGTTTTCAGGGATTATGTAAATTTTTTCTCTACTCTGTTCTGTTGTACTTCGAACTTGGAGCCCTAAGTTGAACGTGCGTGGTTATTTTCATTATGCCGCTTGATTGAAGTTCTTTACTTTTCTTGTGTTTAAAAAATTTGTTAGCAGAATGGGAGAATTAGTTCACTGGATTTTCATAAGGCTTCAAGTTATCTAGTGACTGCTAGTGACGATGAATCCATTCGCCTCTACGATGTTTCCACTGCAACGTAGGCTTCTTTTTGTTTTGTGTGTTATGACTAAGCATTTTGGTTGCATGTTTCTTGTGAGTTTTATGTTTTGAATTGTAAGAGCTTGCTGTGTTTTATTGAGAAAAGGTTTGGTTTTTTAGGTGTTTGAAAACAATTAATAGCAAAAAGTATGGAGTTGATCTTGTTTGCTTTACGTCTCATCCGACAACTGTTATATACTCCTCCAAAAATGGTTGGGATGGTATGTTTATCGGCAATTTTTCTTCCGGTGCTGATTTGGTTTTAGTCTCTTGTTTGGTTGATGTGGTGGATTAACTGCACGATCTTATTCCTTCAGAATCATTGCGACTTCTCTCGTTGAATGATAATAAATACTTGCGATACTTCAAAGGTCACCACGACAGGTTTAGTCACTTGTATAACTATGATAGAAATTTCTCTTGGTCATTGCTTCCTTATAGATATTTCGGTGATGGAACGGTCATCTTGTGTTGGTTTCTTGTAGGGTTGTCTCACTAAGCTTGTGTCCTCGAAAAGAGTGCTTCATCTCTGGTTCTCTTGATCGAACAGTTCTGCTTTGGGATCAAAGAGCTGAGAAGTGTCAGGTATACATTGGAGGATAGAGATTCTTGCTTTAGAAAAATATGCTTTCCTTCATGAGCTTAATTTCTGATTCTCTGTATATCTGTTTTAGGGTCTTTTACATGTTCAAGGAAGGCCTGCTGCAGCATATGATGATCAAGGGCTTGTCTTCGCAATTGCCTTTGGAGGATACATCAGAATGTTTGATTCACGCAAATATGAAAAGGTTCATAATAATTGTTGTTTCATAAGTTGGTTATCCAGTTTATGACTGTTTGGCATGCACTTAACCAGAAACTCTAAAAGCTTGTAGGGTCCTTTTGAAATCTTCTCTGTTGGGGGAGATATTTCTGATGCCAATGTGGTTAAGTTTAGCAATGATGGGAGACTTATGCTTCTAACAACTGGAGATGGGCATATTCATGTTCTCGATTCGTTCCGTGGGACTCTTGTACGTACATTTTCAACAAATTTCCTTTCTTTGTGGTCTGATGGAAAGTTTGAACTGGAATTCCCTTCATCCCTTTGAGTCTCCTTTGGGTGCTTACGTCTTAGTATTGTTACCAGTTATCCACCTACAATGTAAAGCCAGTGTCAGGCGATTCCACATTAGAAGCATCTTTTAGCCCAGAGGGAATGTTTGTTATATCAGGTATTGCATCTGCTCTCATGTGCCTGCTTTGTCTTCTAATATTGACTTCAAAATTTCAGCTTATCTCTTCCTTTGAAGTCTCTTTTTCTGTTTTATCTCAAATTCATTTTGTATTACATGGAAATTCCTGCAATCCTGGTACTTATTTCATTTTCTTGGTATCTTAAACCTTGGCAGGTTCAGGTGATGGTCGTGTTCATGGTTGGAGTGTGAGGAGTGGAAAAGAAGTATGATAAACATCATTCCTTTATCACATCATTTCTCTTCTACATCACTTTGTGGACTGTGAGTTTTGAGAATTTATATCCACAAGCTACTATTCGACGGTGACTGATACCATCTCCCTTTTCTGTCTTAGTTAAGGTTCTCTTTTTTGGACCGGGGTTGGGGAATTCCAGTATAAAGGATCTTCTAACTAAACTAGTTGTTTTCATTTTCTTAATTTTTTGTTTACCTTCTTCATCTGAGCTGCTGGTTGTCTGATATTCTTGGAGTAATTTCCATTTGCTTCATATTTGTTATATTTACCCAGTGTGATTGTTTTTGTTATTCGTAGTTTGTCACTTGCTTATACTAGGATTGAGAACCAAAGTTATGTGCCGTCCAGGTCGCAAATTGGATGACTTATGAAACTGGGCCTCATGTAATAAAATGGGCCCCTGGAAATCTTATGTTTGCAACTGGGTCTTCGGAGCTATCATTTTGGATTCCAGACGTATCTAAACTGGCAGCTTATGTTGGAAGGAAGTAGAACTTATCTAGTAAGTTCTAATTTGTGATTAATTTTTGTCAGTCCTTTTCTTTTTCCTTTTCTTGGTCCAGTTTTGAACTTACCTTTCCAAAATGTTTTCAGTTAGTGCAGGGATATTTGTTTTGTTGAAGGCACTCTATCTGGCGTATTGATTATTAGTCTAATTTATGAGAAGCTATTTGCTGAGAATGTAAGCTATCTATTCGTGAGCTGACCACTTGCTCACTGCCTCACATCGGCATTAAATCCTCAAGGAAGCGTAGCATAACTACCAGTATCAAAGTGCAGCAACCTCCTACAGAAGCCAGCTTGGGGACGCACTTCCCAGTGTAGTTGGTGACTGGGATCGTCTTAAGTACATGTTGTAAGATTACTCTGGGACACTGTTTTACTTTTAGTGACTATTCTGCAAATGCAGCTAAGAAATATTCTTGGAAACATATGTACAGTGAAAGATTTTGCTGACTGGTCCTCGCCGTAAAACGTATGGCAATGAAAGAAATGAAATACATCAGTAAGAAGCTAAAGCCAACAATTTGACACCAATAGCTTCTTAGGATTCACCTTCGTTATGGAATCTGTTCACATTTTATTGAAAATAGAATCTCTGATTGAGAGTAGGGGCCTGGTTGTTTCATTCCTTTGATGGCAAATTCCACTTTAGCGGTCAATACACGATAGTTAGTAGGTAGTAGGGGAGGTAGACTGAGAAAATGGATCGTGGGTCCTTTACAAGTTGTCAATGCATCGACAAAAAAAATCCATGGAAAGCATTATTGGATTGAAAGTAGTCGACGAGTCTTTCTCAACCCCCAGTCCCTCAGCTGGGTAACCGAGAAAAGGTTCCAACCAAGCTGCCTGAGGAAAAAAAAACGTTTAGGCTAGGCCCAGTTTCTCTCTCTTTCAATCCCCTCTCGTTAACCTTATAATTTACAAGAATCAAAAGCAAATATATGACTTGAAAAAGTAAGATTGGTGTGAATCGAACTCGAACTTGAGGCTGACTGGTTTTCTGTTTTACTACTTTCTGCATGTTAGTGCCTTTCCTTGTTCTTGCACATGAAAATTAATTTTTTTGGGAAGGGCATTTTAAGCAGAACTGGGGAAATTATACACAAGGGAAGGTATGAAGAAAGGGCAACGTAACCAGCCAAGAACGAGCCATTTCAGAACTTTCATCAAATTGCTGGAAATCGGGATGTTATGTCATTCATCGCATTACTCGTAAGGGATATTACGTACTTGAGGCCTCAGAAAGCGTTGGAGATCTTGTTGGATCTACCAATCGAGTGTCTCTCACTCTCACTGTCTCTATTATATCTATCAACCATGTAATCGAAGCATTGTCTATAGCTTCCAGAATGAGCCACTTCTCTTCTAAGTGACAGATGGGTCCTTCCGTCACGATAAACTATGGAAACTTGTCAAACCAGATAGGGAAACTCCCACTCAAGGGGGACCCTCTTTTCAATTATTATGCTTCTATTTATTAAGTCTTAACAGGGTCAAGGAAGATGAGACATTAGACGCATTGGTTTAACTTCCGATTTCGTCAGCACCAATTAATTTGTACCGCGTAATTCTATTCCAATTTGATTTGTTTTCATCTGACCACTGAAACGGAGCATTTGTTATCAGGTTATCGCATGAGCAAGTGCCAAGAAAATGGAAGGATGATACAGTAACTTGATTTTAAGCGATACCCTTGATTTATATGATAAACTTATTGCTTATTTCAACTTTTCTTTTCTTTTGACATTGTCTTAATAATATTCTAACTCCTTTGAGGTCATCTTACCCCAACTCTTTGTTGGGCTGTATCAATACTTGTCCTCGGTAACTTTGTCCATAACATTGATGTCGGCATAGTATTGTTGAAGATAGTACAAAAATTTTAGGAAACATTATTCTCATTGTTTGACGATCACTACACCAATACATGAACTGCTAGTTTATTCTAACATTTAACCATACACTTGTTAAATATAGCCACAGCTTGTCTCATAATAGAATGAAGGACAGGTGGAAGCCGATGTTGGATTCTACGATGTATACGTTATGAAAAGTGTTATAAATCCGAGACCCTAGGATAATATTTTAGAATAAGAAGTTAAGTATGCAATTGCAACATGCATGATGCAATTTCATATAAAAGGTAAACATTAAATAGTATAATAGAATGTAGAATGTAGTGCGATACCATCAAAGACAAATATTTACCTTACTAATTAGGACAATTTTCAACCATGCAGTGCAAGTAGGCTTCTAACTTGCAATTGAACACTTTTATTTGACGATCTATTTGAGGATGGTAAACCGAAGTTCAAGCTAAAGACATAGCTTGGATCTTAAAGAACATCTGTCAGCAGATGCTTAAGAAAATGGGATCCCTATCACTAAAAATTGTCATTAGCATGTTATACCATTTTGAAACATGATAGAGGAACAAAGAAGTCACCTTAGTTGCTGAATATGAATGAGATAAAGGAATAAAATAATCATCCTTAGTCAACTTATCAACCATTGTAAAAATCAGTGTATACCCTTTAAACTTTGGCAGACTTTCAATAAAATCCGTATGTATATCAAACAAAGTTTTGTGAGCAATAGATAAGAGTTATAGCTTTCCAGGGTGTGCTATTGTGGCATACTTTATCATTTGGCACATCTCATATTTTCAAATAAATTCCCTTATTTATCCCAGCATCCTTTTCTAATAGAAATACAAAATCTCTTAAAAGTTCTAAATAGCTTATATGAGCTTTTAGAAAAATCTCATAAAACAATGATATAATTCTGGATCTCAATTCCTTATCATCTCTTACCACCAACCTACCTTTCTAAAAAAAATTGTTATACCAAATATAGCATGATTTTAGCATCTCCTTTGGTTGGATCTTTTGTATCAATATGTGTTTTAACTCCTAATTCTCTACAACACAATAATATGAATTTGAGAGATCATCAAGGTTTGTGATTCCCTACTATTGACGTTCCATTTGTTGTTATGTTGTCTACTCCTCTCTTATATTTGATTTCAAAATCAAGATTAAGTAACTTAGGCAATTATGCTTATTGAAAAGTAGTAGTAATCTTCTATTCAAATAGTTATTTAATTTTTTTAATCATTTTGTATCACCTACCAGTCAAATAATAGGATAATATGGAATCACAACCATTGAGATTAGTGATTCCTTCTCAAAATTTGTAAGTAACTATACCTTTTAGATAAAACTTATACTCACACATATAAGGGGATGTCCTTCTTACATTAAAGCAACTCTTAAACCAAGGCATCAACTTCCATTACAAGAAAATCATAAATTAGCGTTGGAAATTTACCGTCGGAATAAAAACTGTAGCTATTTACCAACGGATTACAAGTTATCGTCGGTAAATACGTTGTCAAAGTTTAGATATAACTACAGAATCAATTGTTGTCGGCAAAAGAGAAACCACCCCCCCTCGGCGTCCTCTGGTTTTGGGCAATTTTTCGTACTTCCACTGTCATTTTCCAACCCTTTTCTGGCCCATCATGCATCTTTTTCTGGTAAGTTCTCTATTGGGTGTATTGTTTCTCCAAAAAATGCAAATTTTATGTGTTAATCGTGGGTGTTTTGGTGATGGATTTTTGTGTGATTATTATTGTTGTATGCGGTTTTTTGTGTCATTGTTGTTTATATGAGTTATTGTTGATAAATAGTGAAAAAATGCATTTGTTTTGTGATTAGTTAGAGATTATGCATATTGCCTATGAGGTGTTCGATAAAATGCCTCTTATGATTGTTAGAATATTTTGTTGTGTAATTGTTGTAATAAAAATTTGTTGTAATGCTTAATTTGAAATGTGAATTTGAGAATTGACATTTAAGTGTGAATTTTATAATAGATCGGGTTGATTTAACTAACTAATAATTTTTTAGATTATGGACAATGTCACGCAATACTTATCGTTATTGTTCATATTATAATTAATTTTATGATTATTATTTTTGCCATTAATTATTAATTATTATTATTAATAATAAGTATTAATATTATTAGTTTGATTAATCTTATGAAATTGATAAATATTATTAGTTTAATATCAACGGTCTACTTATTAATAATGTTATTATTATTAAATTGATTATTTGATTCATTTATTATTATTTTTATTATTATCAATGTTCTACATAGTATTAATGTTATTATTTGTACCAATTATAATTAATACATATTATTATTAAAGTTATTATTCTTATTTATTTTATTACTAATATGTTTATTGTAATAATTATAATAATGATTCTTTGATGATTTATTATTATTGTTGTAATTATTATTAAATTTGTTATTCTTAATTATTTTATAATTATTATTGTTATTATAATTTCATTTATTATTATTATTATTCTTATTCTTAGTATTATTAGATGTATTATTCATATTTGCTATTGTTATTATTAATTTGCTAGTTATAATTTAATTTATTGTTAATTTATTGTTCTTATAATTTTTCGCAGGTCCTGTATTATGTGGGAGAGCGTCTTCGATCTTAATTGCCAATTTCGTTTTTGAAGTTATTCATCGATTCAGGTTAGTCTTCCTATAATTAGTACTTACCATATATATTACTTTAATATTATTATTATTCTTATTCTTAGCGTTATTAGATTTATTATTCATATTTAATTGTATTGTTATTATTAATGTGCTATAGATAATTTAATTTATTATTAATTGATTGTTATTATTATTTTTCATAGATCTTATATTGTGTGGAAGAGCGTCTTTGACACAAATTTCTTGAAGTTGTTTATCAATTTAGGTTAGTCGTGCAACTAATTAATATTTACCATATTAATTATTGCAATATTATTTCTATAAACTTCAATGAAATTTTGATTTCAGGTTGAAATATGGCACCAAAGAGACGACAATATACTAGTGGCAGACTTCTATTTTTTAGACCACGATTCGGGGGTTTATACTGTAGAGGTGAAGGATCTCGTTCTGCAGCACCTACTGATAATTCACCTCCACCCTCTCTACCTACTACATTGGCTGATGAGGCTATGCCATCTACCACTCCTTCATCATTTAGTCCCCTTGTATCGACAGAGATATCAGGGGTAAATAATGCGAATGAAGGAGACAGCTGTCAGCCTGGAGTTGAGGGACCAGATAGAAGAAAATACATCATAGTGGTCAATAATATGTAAGTGAAAACACATTTACTATTATATGTTATAATTAAGTTATATGTTACAATTTAAAAAATGATACAAATTTATTTGTTTTTATATTACAGGTTTGTTCCATCTGGACCATGTTCGAGGAATATGACGGCAAAATTTAAGGAAAAGATTGATCCTGAGGGCTATTGTTAGAAGAATATCTCTCAAGCTACAAAGGAATTTTACTATCATGAGTTTGAGGTACGATAGCATTAATTATTTTTTGTTCATATTAATTTGATAAATTAATTTGATAACTATTATTACATCAACAATATTTATCAAATATGTTTCCTTTTGTTACAGAAAGAATTTTTTGGG
>JAOTJB010000210.1:9728018-9740823 GCA_027123815.1 Erythroxylum minutifolium | reverse complement strand
CTCTCCAAACAAGCATACATGTTCAATTGTTCATGAATACGACAAAACCAAAATTGAGCAGAGAGAGAGTACCTTTACGTTATGAGATAGTCGGAGGTGCGCGGCAGGAGCAGTTGATGCAGATGACTGGAGATGATAAGGTGGTGACGAGGTGGTGAGATTGGTGGGGCGGTAGTGAGAGAGACAGTGAGAGACAGAGATTGGTGACGGTGACGACTAGATTACGTGGCTGCTACTGACGACTGGTGGGGCAACGATGAGGCGGCTGCTGGCGACACAGACGGAGGGGTGAGGTGACTGACGTGCGTGAAGAAGAACAACGTAAAGAGGCGCAATGTAAAAAAGAGGAAAAAAATTGCACCAAAAGCAGAGACGTTATTTGACGTTATAAACGTAAATGACACAAATTTTAAACATAAAAGTCTACTCGAAAAAGCTATTTTAAGGGGCTTTTTAAAAAAGCTCTAAATTTGAACTTCTTAAAAAGTTGTATTTTAGCTTCTAAAAAAGTCATTTCTATAAAAAAAAGTACTTTTAAATTCTTGAGTCAAACACTCATTTTTTTCAAAATAGTTTTTGCGGTGGAAAAAAGTGCTTTCCCATCCTCCAAAAGCTCAACCAAACGGGTGCTTATTTACACTTATTGATCTATTTATCGATACAACTTTAACTTTTCAAAGAAAAAAACACACTGCTGATCTCAGCTCCTGGTTCGATGCTGTCCCAGTAATACTTCCATCCCTTCAACATGAGCTAATCACAACTTACCTTGGGGCTGTATCAAATTTTCATTTTAAAGTCTGTATCTCTACTTTATTACGTTAAACACTAATCTTATAGCAACAATTTTTTTCTGATCTGCAAATTGAACCTGTGAGCGAAGTAAATTTTTTATGCAACTCGACTATAATTGCAATTGTCAGGTTCGTCATTGACAAACATTATCCAATACCTTGCCATAGTTCTCGACGTTTTTTCCCTCATTGTCAGGTAGAACGATGATTTTTATGCAATATTTAGGAATCATGATCCTGTCAAACAAACTGAAGTTTTCATTATAATTGGCAATATATGCGTATACTGTAGCTGAAATTTTAACTGAAATCTTCTGTAGTATATTTTGCGACTGTTAACAAGTAAGTTCATTATGCGACGCGTGTCAAGTTGGGAACAGGTTTGAAATTTTGAACAAGTGGCATACACGAAGGAACTACTAGCAACCTGGCTTAGCTTAATTACATAGGAAACCGCTTCTTAATTACTACTAAACAGATGGGGAACAATGTCAAGGTGCAAAGTGTAAGTTTGCTTAAGATGGTTTGAGGCTTGACAACGATTAATGTTTTAGAGAGGATCCGATTGCTGAGTAGTGTAAGAGTTGAGGCTAAGCTCGAGGGAAGCATAAGAGCCACCGTGATGTTCATCGGAGCCGCCGTACCAGTTCTTATAGTAGCAGTTGTTTTTTGGGTTGTGCTTGATACTGCAGAAACCATTGATGTCGTCGCGGTGCATAGGGAAGAGAGGAAGTGTCTCAATATCTGGCGTTGCTTCTGCATCTTCGAACTCTTCTTGGTCGTCTTGATCTTCTAGGGTTTCTTTGGCTGATATTCGATTCTCAAGAAGATAGGTACAGGATGTGCTATAGGGGTCGATCCCCACCCATTTATAATTCTGGTGGTTTAAAGAACCACCACCAATACCATTGTTGGAAGCAGCTGAGATAGAACATTCCTGGTTTAAACAGAAAAAGGATAGAAAAAAGGATCACAAGGGGTTTAAAATAAAGGTTTATATAATGATTTGGAAAGGGTTATGAAAAGTGAAGAATTTGATTGAATAAAAAGCGGAGAAAAACTAGAATTGAGGCTTTATTGAATATATCCATCTGTTCTTCTACTATTATATGTCGTACACTTCATTAGTACATGTGCTCACAAGTTTGTCTTTACGTGATATCCCGTTATTTTTTGTCTTTTTTGAGCAAAGAAGCCGGAAAGGGTTCCGCATTTTATAGACGTTTCAAGAAACATTTTCTAACCGAAATTTGCCGAAACATGTTAGAATGCAAAACAACAGTTAACAGTGCATGCAAAGGGGTGAAGACATTGATGCTCACTTCTTGTATATCAATACCTAGCAGATATAGTTAGATGAGTAACACAAAGTGCCCAAACTTCATCAAAAGCTTTATAAAGGCATCAACTTGAAACCTTAATTTCTTTGGTAATCAATGCTCACCCTAAAGTTCTTTTCCATGGTAAAAGATCCATACGCATAGTTTCCTGTCTGCCCAAGTGTAGAAAGAATGGTAGCTGATGATGGAGATGCTGAGGATGAACCTTCAAGAACAAAGAAATCGACACGGAGTAAAACAAAAAAACAAAAACTCTTCTTTCATAAGTATTCGGACATCATTTGAAGTCGAAAACTAAGAAAAGAACGAGAAGGAAAGGGGAAAAATCACCAGAACTATTATTGGGACACTTATTGTGAAAGGAGCAATCGTCAGGTCTCCAATTAGCAGCATTTCCTACGGTTCTCTGCTGTATGGGGGCATCATTGGTGAACCTTTTCTTCTGCCTCTCACGAGCTTTATGATTCTGAAACCAATAGAAGACATTCTTTCCTTCAATCTTACCGTACTGTCTAAGCCTAGCCGAGATCCTCTGAATCTGCTCTGCGTTCGGGGACCTGAGTCCAGTGTTGTAGTAAAGGTCCTTCAATATTCTTATCTGGTCAGTAGTGGGAGTCCACCTTGTACTGCTTTGCCTGCAAAGAAAGCTTCCTTTGGCACCGCCGTTATTTTCCTCGTTTGGTGGTTGCTGTAGTTGTAGTTGTTGGTTTGGCTGCTGCTGCTGTTGTTGAGACTCCATGATGGCTTTGGAAAACAAGAAGAGAATAAAGAGAAGCCAACAAGGCAACTGTGAGTGAGAGGGAGAGAGAGAGAGAGATCAGAGAGAGAGAGAGAGAGAGAGAGGAGAGGGTAGGTGAAAACATATGAAATGGAGAGGAGGGGACTGAGGTCTATAAAGGTACAACGAGGGGTAAAGAGGGACATGGAGAAGTGAAGAAGAGAGTATACCAGATAAGTATAGAGAGGACTGAAGTGGACAGAGAAGGGTTCATAAAAATGGAAGGGACAAAACGGGGTTTAGAAAGGGAGTGTTTCAGTGGAATTGCTTGGAACAAAAGGCATGACTGTGAATGTTTAATCCCAGCGAGCCTAGCTTTTGTGGTGACAGAGATAGAAAGTAAAAGAAAGAAAGAAATCAGGTATGAAGTAATATATTAGATGGAAGGAAAGGAGAGAGGCTTTTGTGAATGAATGAATGAAATGGATGTGCTCTTGGAGGTTATTCTTTTAATGGAGATATAGTCCTCTTTTTTACTAGGCCAAAAAGGCAGTAAGTGTATGTAGAATATATTCTTTGTTAAAGGACAACATGGGTCCCCACAAAGGCTAACTACAAGGCTACACATAGTCATTAGAGAATGGTTCTTCATTCTTGGTCTTGGTTACCACATAGGATAGGAAGCTTTCTTTATGTCGCAATCTTCCCACTTTTAGTGCTTTGATATGTTAAGCTCTCCCATTCTGCAAGAATTTCTGGAATTAGCAAATCTCTCTTTGGAGGCTACGGGCACGCCAGAACTTTATAATGTACAGGAATGCCAAACTGTTGTATGGTAAGTACATAACGCATTCTCGACCAAAATAAACGCTTAGATGGTTACAAGTGAAGGGTTTAATAGTTGGAAAAGGTTTTACATAGCAACTTGTCAATAAGATTGTTTGAGATAAGCTTTCAATTATTGTGATTGAAATATCTTATAAAGAATCCACCAGCTTTGAACTCTCTTTAGGAGTAAACAGACGAGCATTTCAGTTCAGCAAAATGATTGACCGAATTAAGGAAACAAAGCAGGAAGGAATTTCATCATCCACATCCTGGTATTGATTTAGAGAATTATGTGACTATCATTAAGTTTCAACATTTACACCAAACACGAGAAAAAAGTACCTATCAGCTACCTATGAAGAAACTTTGTGAAGAAGAAGAAGAGAAACAGTTTCACTATCACAATGCCTGCAGGTCTTCTGATTCAGAGCATGCGCCCCAAAATTAAATGCAAGAAGGCAAGAGCATTTAAAGAAGCGATGTCAGTGTTTTCTGGAGCTTTTGCATAAGAAGACCATCATCAAAAGATCAATGGTGCTTGGTTGTGTTTTCTTTTCCCTATAACGGCCAAGTTCAGCATCAAACTCCATAGCTAACGTACTCAGTTCTGGCTTCTGCTTTAGTCTTTCAAGGGATGAAACAAATTGTTTCCTTGGAAAGTTCTCTACCTTCCATACTCTACAAGGGAATGTTGAAATCAGCATTCTGACTTCAATTAAGTTGCTTGTAATACTTTTTTCTTTCGCATGCAGGGCCTGATGTCACAGAAGCCTATGATATTCTTAAATTCACTTATACCTTCAGGATACACAAAACTGTTCTAAAACTAGTGAAACATGGAAAAATAGTGCATTTAAAGTCATTGGCTTCGTCATGACTTCCAATGAGGGGTTGCGTTTTCTGGAGCCCAGTGAAACTATAACTTTCATGGTTCTTATGAATGATACCAGTGAAGACCAGTGGAACTATGAACTTCGATGGTTCTTACAACATTACCGCGTTATACGCTTATATTGGATGATGAATAATTTGGGTTACCTCTTGAAACGTTTCCTAGAAATTGTAAGCTAATAACTAGATCATGTTTGCTATTTTGTTCATAAACCAACATCAATAGGTTTAATTTCTTATTGCACTATATTTCACAAGTTAGCTGTCACTGGGGTAAAGACACGGTACCAAGCCTTTTCAGTCTTCAGTTTGATGTTTACCAGAGCTATCAGGAACGTACAAGGTATTCTAAATCCAAGTTCCTTCTGTTTCTTCTATTCTTCCATAGAAGCACTCCTGTGGTTTATGAGTTAGCTACGAGACTGGAAAGGCAACAGAAGTGACAGCAGTAAAAACTTTCGTGGAGAACTAGTGTTTCTTGTTCCTCACTCTGGGATATTAATAAAGTCTGTTTTTATCAATGTGTTAGTCCATATTATTGGTAATGGTAAAAGCTTGCTGTTTTTAAATAACGGGTAATATTGGATGGGCAATATTGGATTGGTAATATTCGATCACCTTGAATTCAACTTGTTGCAGTCTCATTCCCTTTCTTAACAATTCTGACAGTTGCAGTCTCTCATCTCTCTCACTCACTCACTCACTCACTCATCAGTCTCTGATTTTAACTTTTTCAGATTGTGTTATTTCTTTGATATTGACACTTCCATCATGAGATTTTGCTCTCCTTATCATGCATTTACATCGGGTTTTGTTCAATCAGAGATCTCACACACATACACCCGAAGGAAACGATACACTGTGATGCTGAGGATGTTTGTTTCTAGGCAAAATTGTTAATAGTCAGTGTCATTCTCTCTTTATCAACTTTTAGACCAATATGTCGGAAAGGGAAGGCAATAACTTTCTAGACTTTGATTTGGCAGTGAAAGTGAAGCCTATTATCATTATTACCAACATCTCGCTTATCCAAAAACCTGTGTTGCTTACCTCACATGAAGTAGTAACTCTAGTGCCTAAGTAGTGTGCACTGTGCAGCCGCAGCGGTACTCTTCCTTTTCTTTCGGGTAATCATCTTCTTGGCTAGTATTTTCTTCCCCATATCTCCAAAGATACCATCACAATATCATTCCATATCTCTTAACCTCTCTCCTAGGCTGCTGTTGCAGTCTCATTTATCTTATCCTTCGTGTCTTTTTAATTCTAAGAAAGAGACTGGCTATCACATGGAGCACATCCTAGCGACGCACCCTCGTCTTTGTTTTGTGATTATGG
This sequence comes from Erythroxylum minutifolium, assembly GCA_027123815.1. NCBI lineage: Eukaryota > Viridiplantae > Streptophyta > Magnoliopsida > Malpighiales > Erythroxylaceae > Erythroxylum > Erythroxylum minutifolium. The sequence goes on along the minus strand of JAOTJB010000210.1, from coordinate 9,734,917 downwards.
GCTATTTGACAGTAATAAACAGAACAGAAGTGTATTTCAAATTTCAGCATCCAAAGATCTTATGTTGTACTCCAACATATTGTATGATGTCAAAGTGAGAATTTGCTCTATTACTAGCTCAGAAGTAAGCTTATATAGGCCTACGGTTGGACCCCACAATTTGTTTCGTAGGGTTTAGGCCTCAAAAACTTGATGTGGACCAATCCACGGGTTACTTCAGATGACTACTGTTATATTAGCTTGAAGTTGATGGACTCCTCTCTCACAAATTAGTCCTTGAGTTTAAACTCTCAGTTTGGTAGTTTTGGAGTTTAGAATACTTTCGCCGTATTCCTTTCTACCAAGTGATTGTGGTTGGAACCTATTAAGAACACAGATGGTAGAAGTATGTGAATATCGTCAACTGCAGATGTGAATCTTATCCCTGAGCACAGCGATTGGCAAGCTCAAGCCTGTTACTATAAGCAGCCACACAATGGCATGAAATGACTAATGCGACTCACCCATTAATGGGCAGATTTAGTTCAGATTCAGACAAACAAGATAAAATCATGTCAATGCAACAACAAACAAAGCAAAAATGGGCGGGTGAAATGAAGAAATAGTTTAGCCTGATCACTTGTAAATGTAATGCATGAGCTAAACCAAAAAGATCAAATATGCACTTTTCTGAAAGTAACACAAGATAGGCAAGAGGCACCAGCCGGCCAGATAAACACTAAGAAGATTAGAGAATCCTGCATTCTCTCTAAGTGGGTAGCAACTTCAGCCTGTTAATTTTCCCTGGTGATATGCAGGTGTTATTCAAAAGGGTAACCTTACAGCATTGGCAAAAATGTCATGAAAGCCATCATTCAAAGGCTGCATCGTTAAGGATTTGCCACAGCCAGAAACTGTAACTAAAATGATTTGAACGGTTGATACTGCTTAGAGCAAATTCCAAATCTAGAACATTGCACAGAAACCCCTCACATTCAATTCTCTTTCCTCTAAGGCGCCGTTTTGGTGGCGAGAAAGTAAAGTAAATTTAGAATCTGACTCTTCATAAAATAAATTTATGAAAAGTAAAGATATTAACATGTTTGGATACTTATAAGAATTCTAATAGGAAAGTTAGGTGGATTCTTATTATAGTGTTTGGTATGCAACAATATTTCATGGAATATAATTTAATTTAATTTTGACATGTGTTTCAATTATATCCCTATAAACTGAATAAAATTTGAAATCGTTAAATAATGTTAATTTGTAATACAAGTTATATTATTAATAATAATTTTTTTCATTTCTGATATTCTAATTATATAATACTGTTATATCATAAACATAGTATTGAAAAATACTAAAAAAAACCTCATTAGAGTACAAAAATAAGAAGAGCAATATAATATAATTCCATCTTGTCAAATATTCAGTCCTCAGATTTAGGAGTTAGTTTCCTATTTTGTAGATATTAGGAAATCAGTCTTTATTGTCTTTATTAGTCTTTATTGTGTTACTATTTTATAGGTGACAATTTCCTTATTTAATTATGTAAAAGTGTGTATATGTATCATGTACTGACTCTGATTTAATACAAGAAGATTAATTCATTCAGAATCTTCATAGTATCAGAGACTAGGAAACCCTAGTCATCATCCTCACATTTCGACATTCTTCTCATTTTGGAATTTTTAGTTTTTTTCCAGAAATCTCAATTTTTTTCTCTCTTTTCTCTTTGAAAAACGAAATCCAAAATGGCAAATGAAGCAGCCAGTTCCATCTCTAAGACATTTTCTCCTTCCAACCCAAATCTGGTCCAATCCAATTCTAGAAATTCTGGAACATCTGAGAATCTGTCTCTTCTAATCTCAAGTCATAAACTCAATGGATAGAACTATCTTTAGTGGTCCCAATCGGTCCGGATGTTCATCTATGGCAGAGGAAAAAAAGATTACCTGACTGGAGAAGTTCTAATTCCTGATAAAACTGATCTGAACTACAAGAAATGAAAGGTCGAAAGTCATCAAATCATGTCATGGCTTATAAACTCTATGAACGTGGATATTGGTGAAAATTTTTTCCTATATGAAACGGCTCAAGAAATATGGGAGGTAGTGAGAAAAACTTACTCTAGTTCTGAAAATACTTCAGAACTCTTCACGGTGGAGACGGTTCTTAATGATCTTCGTCAAGAAGAATTAACGGTAAAGCACTATTTTAATATTCTAATTCGTCATTGGCAGCAATTAGATATGTTTGAGTTTTATGAGTAGAAGTGTCCAGAGGACAATGAATTATATCGTAAAACAGTGGAGCAAAAAATAACTTTTAAATTTCTGCTTTGTTTGGATATAAGTTTAGATGATGTTAGAGGAAGAATAATGCGAGCAAAACTTGGATATAAGTTTAGATGATGTTAGAGGAAGAATAATGGGAGCAAAATCTCTTCCAAGTCTCAGAGAGACGTTTTTAAAAGTTCGCCAGGAAGAAAGTATGTTGGACCCGGGTCTCGATTTGGACATAAATTTTTAATAATAATTTTCAGAACAAAATAAAATTAATAAATTCATGATGGGACCGTTAACTAATAAACAAAGCATTGATAGCAATAGTAAACCTGTGAGATTCAAATCATCTAACGCACGAGCATGAGAGAAAATTCTCACGCCCATGAAAATCAAGAAATTTCAGCTCTGCAAAAGTCGCGTATCCTCACTTCAAACTACCATAACTTTCAAACCACAAATCCAAAAATTTAAAACTTTATGTTGTTAGAAAGCTAAGAAAAAGATCTACAACTTTTATGAAGACACTTTTGTCAAATTTCGACTAGAACAGTGCAGTTTATTCCTCAAAGTTTCTGACTACATTTTTAACCCATAACCGTTCATCTGCTAACAACATGTATATAGATATCCATATATACAAAACTAGTAACTTCAACATAAAAAACCGAAATCCAACTTTTAATTTCATACATAGCACTTCTATTACTTAAAGATAATCCATTCCAAAAACCATCACACAAATCACATTAACATTTGACAAAACATAACATTTTACACAATCATATGAAAGTCTCTGCAACTCTTCTTTCAACTGTCATAACAGAGTTTCTGTACCCCTCCATATTATAAATCCCAAAAACCACATAAATAGCAAAATGTAAAACGCCATCAAGGATGTTTATGCTTGAAATGAATCTAAATACCAAGAATTTCTGAACTACCTAGATAAGTTACAAATGATAAAAATCTTTGGAGTCTGCTAAAGTTTTGCAAAGATTATTGCTGATATGCTTTTTCTTCACCTGAGGAGTGGAAAATATTAGGGTGAGCTAGGGAGCTCAATGGCTAATACATTTATAGCCGGTGATAACGAACCACACACAAGCAATATATATATATAGAAATCACTTACTAAACTTAACAATCACATTTAAAATTTAAGACTTTCATACATATTTGAACTTATCACTACAGAATCCAACACATATTTTTCATTCAATCATCACAAAATATCATTCAACTATTTTCCATATCTAACAATTCAGGATGTAATGCACAATAAAGTGGCTTGAGGGTTTCATGGAATAAAATGGAGAAACCGAAGTTTACACCGTGAACGAAACGAGTCCACTTTTTGAATCTCGTGTGACACAAGCAGGCGGCCGGGAGAAAGCTTTATGTCAACGTGCACGTGACTACAAAACAGTTCCACTCTTGCCCAAACACAATCAATTTTCATGCTCAATTCAATCAATCCCAAATTCATATTCTCATGCTTTTCTTCTTTCCATTTAAATCAAAATTCCATGATACAAATCCAAGGCATAGATGATCATACTCATAATTCAATCGTATCAAAATGCCATACATCTTTCAATGCATAACATAGAACACATTATAATGCATTTTCCACAACAAAGCAATTCACAATTTGGCAATCCAAGCATATACACACACATAGGCACATTGCCTATTTACACAATAATCAAAAATATTTTAGCCACATTCACAATGAGTCGAGACAAACGTTTATACATTTTTCCCACATTCATAATGAATCAAAACAAACATTTACATCATTCATACACACAAATATTTTTGCTCATCATCACAAATATTTCTTTTAATGTAATGTCCCTTTTGCCCCTTCTTTTGTCTCTTATGACCATTCCACTAATTTAATCCCAACATATCTAATTAATAACCCCAATTTCTATTCATACTTGCTAAATCAATGACAAAATTCTAAGAAAATAAATAAAATAAATCAATGAATAAATTAACAAATAAATAAAATAGAAAAAAATTAAAAAATTGGGTCCAACACAAAATGTTGCACATAATGTTTGACAATGCTTTTATATATTAGTACTTAAAAGATTTTACTTTCAAAATTTAGAAAGTGTAGTTAAAAATTTTTACTTACGAAATAAAAATGCAGCAAAAAATATATCTCTATGAAATGAAAAAATATAGAAAAAATATATAGCTACAAATGCGTAAAAAGTAGCCAAAAAATATTAGTTACATTTTTATTTCAATGCTAGTAATTTCTGTTTACAATTTTTCAAAATATTACCTATAATTTTCTATTACAAAGAATTGATGATATTTTGTGAGTAGGGATATCAATAGGCCAAGCCTAGCCAAAGGCAGCCGTCACTACAAGAAAATCATGGAATAGCGGTGGAAATTTTTCGACGGATAGAAAACTAACGCTATTTACCGACAAAATATTACTGTCCATTGGTAAATAAACTATACTGTTTCTATATAGCGACGAAACTATATATCCGTCGGCAATAATGGAGGGAAAGAATTTCGCGCAAAATCTCCGATGACATATATTGACGACACAACCTACAGCGTCGGAATAAATTGCGAGAACGGTTCCCGCAATTTAATTGCTTCGGATAGATACCAATAGACATAATTCTGTCGGAAATTTACCAACGGATTAGACACCACCTTCAGTAATAATTGCAGGAATTACTCCCGCAATTAATTAGCTTCACATAATTATCGACGGTGAAGATACTGTCGATAAAAGTGTTTTAGCCCCTTTTATATACCGACATAATGTGTTCTGTCGATATCCGTTTAATTAACTTAACCGATGACATTGATGTTCCGTCGGTGAATCATCGTGTTTATCCGTCGGTGAATCATCGTGTTTATCAAACCAAATGGTTAGCTTTTCATTAATTGTACTGACGAAAGATGGGTTTCTGTCATAAAAAGAAGCGGTTACACAGGCGATGAACTAATTGGGAAACTTAAATACCGACAGAATTTATATTCCGTAGATAACTGTCGGCTATTTGCTAAACCAAACGTCGTCATTTGGTTGAAGACAAGGCGATAAAACCTGAATCGGTTTTAAAACAAACACATGGTGTGCGTTTCATCAATTGTACCAACAGACTGAGTTTTTTCGTCGCAAAAAGAGCAGTAACTGAGGTGGTGAAGTAATTTGAAAATTTAAATATCAACGGAATTTAGATTCCATCAGTAAATGTCAACAATTTGCTTCATCGTTTGGTTAAAGACGACGAGGTAAACCCTAAATTACCGACAATGATTTAGCGCCTTTATATTATATGATAATTATTATAATAATAATAAGAATTAATAAGAATACATATTATTATTATCGAATTTATTATTCTAATTCAAATATTATTATTACTATGTTTATTTTAATAATTATAATAATGATTCTTTGATGATTAATTATTATTGTTCTTATTATTATTAAATTTGTTATTCTTATTTCATTTATTATTATTATTGTTATTATTAGTTTTGTTATTATTATTAATTTTATAAATTTTAAATTGATTGTATTTATCAGTATTGTCATTAATTATTAATAATTATTATTAAGAATAAGTATTAATATTATTAGTTTGATTAATCTTATGAAATTGATCATTATTATTAGTTTAATATTTATGATCTACTTATTAATAATGTTATTATTATTAAATTGATTATTTGTATCATTTATTATTATTGTTGTTATTAGTATCAATGTTTAACCATTCGTGCAGCAAGTATCAAGTGATTATTTTGGTTTTCAAATTGGTTACTATTATTCATAACTTGAATATATAATAATATTTTTAGATTATACAAGGAATTGTTACAAGAGCTTATGCCCGACAAATCACAGGATGATATCAATAAAGAAGTTGGAAGCCACTTTCCTCGATGGTTCGAGCAATATGTAAGTTTCTACTTTCAAATATATTGAAATGACTGAATTATAACATTTAAGTGTTCAGATAATATTATATTGTTTAATATGATATTTTCATTTTTGTAGGCATTAGAAAATCAATAGACAACAAGTTCATATGTAATCTTGCGAAGGGACCTTTGCGAATTATTAAATCATATCCGGTGTAATTCGTTAATGGATACAGATATCATACAGACTCTCATGGTCATAGCATGGCAACAATAAATAGTAGAGTTTGCTTACAAGGAGAAGTGATTGATTACTGTGGCAAAATAATTGAAATACTTGAAATTGAGTACCATGCATTGCCAATAAAGCGAACTATGATATTTAAGTATGAGTGGTTTGATCCAACTCCAAATGTCGGTACAAAATTGGATAATCGATACAATCTCGTTGAAATCAACAAGCGAAGAAGAATTCGACATTTTGAGCCTTTTGTGTTGGCAATGCAAGTGATTCAAGTGTATTATGTCGCTTTTCCCAACTTACGACAAGATAAGTCAAATTAGTTGGCCGTTTGCAAAGTTAAAGCAAGAGGTATTTTTGAATCACATGAAAAAGGAGAACAGAGAGTTGAAAGTGACACGTTTCAGGAAGAGACTTATGAAATAAATGCATCTGTCGTATATGAGGATAATGAACCTTTGAATGATCCATGTAAT
>JAOTJB010000210.1:9716210-9727918 GCA_027123815.1 Erythroxylum minutifolium | reverse complement strand
ATCCCTTTTGATTTTCTAACAAAACAAGAAGAAAGATGAAGAAAATTACCTTAACTAGCCCAAATCTTTTCCTTCTTCTTCTTTCTCCTAGCTTCCACGATTTTCCTTCTCTTTTCTTTTCTTCCTTCACGTTTTTTCTCTCTTCTTTCTCTCTTCTCACGACTCTCTCCTTTCTTTCTTATTCAAGACCACTCTTTGTCTTGGTCTTCCAAGTTTACCCTTCATTTAACTTGTCCTTCCCATTTTACCCCTTCTTTTGTCCTTTATGTCTAATACACTAACTACTTCTAACATTTCTATTCTAAATTCTAATTTCTACTTAAGCTCATTAAATTAATGACTAAAATTTAAGAAAATAAATAAATAAAATAAATCAATGAATGCATAAATAAAATAATAATAATAATAAGAAAAAAATTTAGGGTCCAACAAAGTAGGAAGAAGGTAATGCTAGGCAATCAGCCGCCACCTCCAAACCCGAATGGGTCTATGTTTGCTACTCGTAGTTCACGACCTCCAGCACCAATAGATAATCACCAACCAAGAAAGGGGCGGCCTTGGTGTGAATATTATTCTCAACCAGGTCATATAAAGGAGACATATTAGAAGTTATATGGAAAACTGACAGAATGGAAGCCAAAAAGATCAGCCCAAGATAGCTGTGCAAATTCAACCAATGTCACTGGGGAACAACAGTGCATAACTGAATCTAGTCCCTTCACTAATGAGCAACTAGATATGCTAAAATTATTGCTGAACAACACTCTGACAAAGCACCCTACTGCTGAACCAACAACAAGTTATATGCTAAGTCAGGTAAATTACAATCAAAACAGTGGATCATTGACTTAGGAGCATAAGATCATATGATAGAAGATGGGACATGTTTCTTTGACTATCAACCATGTCACTCTAATCTCACGGTGAAGATTGCTAATGGCACTTTATCTAAAGTGGCCAAGATCGGATCAGTTCAAATATCACCTAGGATCATTCTCAAATCTGTGCTTTATGTTCCTAATCTTGATTGTAATATGATTTCCATCAGTAAATTGACTCGTGATAACCATTGGTTAATAACATTCTTTCCAAATGTGTGTGTTTTTTAGGAATTGGGTTCGAAGAGAAAGATTGGCAGTGCTGAGATGTGTCATGGACTATACCTCATCAAGCCACCCAAATTTGGACAGGCCCTAGTAGCTGCTACAAGTCTATCTGTTCCTGTTTTAAGTCAATTTAGTGTCAATAAAGACAGTGAGATCATGATGTGGCACTATTGGTTAGGACATCCTAATTTCTTATATCTTGGAAAGTTATTTCCTCATTTGTTCATCAATAAAAATTCAAAAATTTTCAAATGTGAGATATGTCAACTTGCAAAGCATACTAGATCTGTCTATCTAGGGATTTCGTACCAACCATCAAAACCTTTTTCTCTTATTCATAGTGATATTTGGGGACCTTCACGAGGCAAAAACATTAACGGAGCACGGTGGTTTGTGATTTTTGTTGATGACCATACAAGACTTACTTGGGTATTTCTTATGAAAGAAAAATCTGAGGTTTACAGAATATTCAAAGCTTTCAATACCATAGTTCAAACTCAATTTGGTTCCAAAATCCAAATCCTAAAGTCTGATAATGCCAGGGAATATTTCTACTCTGTCCTGGGAGAATATCTATCTAAGCAAGGGATAGTCTAAGTAAGTTTATGGGTTAATACTACGCAATAAAATGGGGTTATGTAGAGGAAAAATAGACATTTGTTGGAAGTAGCCCGCTCCATTATATTCTCCACTAATGTACCAAAATACTTATGGGGGAAGCTATCCTTACTTCGGCATATCTCATCAATAGGCTACCATCTCGAGATCTTCAGTTTCAAATGCCCGGTTAAGTCCTTATTAATCTCTTTCCTCATGCTTGCTTTATATTATCCAATCTGTCTCCAAAGGTATTTGGATCCTCAACCTTTGTTCATGTCTATCCAAACAATAGAAGCAAACTTGATCCACGATCCACAAAGTGTTTCTTTATTGGTTATTCTATAAACAAAAAGGGGTATAAATGTTTTTGTCCCACTACTCGCAGAATGTTTGAAACTATGGATGTTACATTCTTTGAAAACAGTTCTTTCTTTTCCAAGACTGAAATTCAGGGGGAGACCACAGCAGAATTTCAATTTTAGAGTTGGGATTCTTTGCTTGAACAAAATTCCCCGATTGCTCTAAGTCATCAGCCACCAAACTTTGAATCTATTCCAAGTCAACCTACATTTCCAAGTCAGCGTATGTTTGAACATCCCTCCTTGAATCCAACTTGTGAGTCGATTCCTTCTGTACCTAATTTGTCATCTTCACTAGTGAGTCCTAACAAACTTGCACCTCAATCAGCAACTAAGGAAATACAGGTTTACTCAAGAAAGCAGAGGCAAGCTCAGAAGGAGGTTGAGCTCATGACATATTTCACACCTTTCCAAGATTTTGAAACAGATCCAACAACTGTAGAAACTCACACAGGAAGAAAGAATGAGCAAGAGCAGGAGGAGATTCAAATAGAAGAAGATTTAGAACTGCCCATTGCCCTAAGGAAAGGTACTCGGACATGTACTCAACATCCAATTAAAGATTTTATTTCCTATGGGAATCTGTCAGGGACATATTAAGCATTTTTCTCAAGACTGGATGATATTGAGAATTTCTCTCAAGACTGGATGAAGTTCAAACTCCGGCTAATATTCAAGAGGCCATTGTTCATCTAGGTTGAAAACAAGCAATTCAAGAGGAGATTAGTGTTTTGGAAAGAAATGGTACATGGTCTATTACAGATCTTCCACCAGGAAAGAAAGCAATAAGCTGCAAATGGGTATTCACTGTGAAGCACAAGGTAGATGGAAACATTGAAAGGCTTAAGGCGCGGTTGGTTGCACGGGGTTTCACCCAATCCTATGGAATTGATTATCAAGAGATGTTTGCTCCAGTTGCGAAACTTAATACTATTTGAATATACTTCTGTCCTTGGCTGCAAACTTAGATTGGTCACTTCATCAATTGGATATCAAGAACGCATTTCTAAATGGGAATCTCGAAGAGGAAGTCCACACGGAGATTCCATCTAGGATCCAGAAGAACCATCGCATCGAAAAGGTTTGTAAACTGTTGAAGTCGTTATATGGGTTGAAGCAATCTCCAAGAGCATGGTTTGGACGATTCTCAAAGTCAATAAAAGGACACGGTTTTACCCAATGCCACGCTGATCACACATTGTTAGTGAAGCATTCACTAAATAAGTTAGATATACTTATTGTCTATGTGGATGACATCATTCTAACTGGAAATGATATAGAAGGGATAGCAAGTATCAAACAAGCATTGGCTAAAGATTTTGAAGTCAAAGATCTTGGTCCTCTTCGGTACTTTCTAGGAATGGAAGTGGCTCGATCAAGGACAGGTATATTTGTTTCACAATGCAAATATACCTTAGACTTACTAAAGGAAACTGGCTGTAGACCAATAAGCCCTCCAATAGACTCCAAAAAAAAGCTTGGGCGTGAAGAAGGAGTCCCAGTGGATAAAGGGAGATACCAACGTCTGGTAGGGAAACTCATCTATCTTTCTCATACTTGACCAGACATTGGTTTTGCAGTGAGCACAGTTAGTCAGTTCATGAACAATCCGATGGAAGAACATATGGAGGCAGTATACTAGATTTTCAGGTATCTAAAGAGGACTCCTAGAAAGGGTTAGTATTTAGAAAGACTGACTATCGGGATATAATGTTATACTCTGATGCAGACTGGGTAGGGAGTCAGATAGATAGCAGATCAACTACAGGTTATTGTTCCTTTGTATGGGGAAATTTGTGACTTAGCAAAGTAAAAAACAGTCTGTCGTCTTCAGGAGCAGTGCTGAATCAGCGCTAAGAGCACTTGTAGTTACAATTTGTGAAGGGATATGGATCAGGTGAGTAATGACAAAATTACGTATAGAATTTGGAAAGACTATGAAGCTCAAATGTGATAACCAAGTGACCGTTAGTATTGCAAAGGATTCAGTTCATCATGATCAAACCAAGCATGTTACGATTGATAGACATTTCATTGCAGAGAAGATAGAGAATTATGAAGTACAAGTAATAAACACTCCAACTCGGGAGCAGTGTGCAGATATTCTAACAAAGGCTCTTCAAGGACCTAACTTTGAGAGCTTATGTAGCAAACTGGGCATGTACAACATGTACAACCCAACTTGAGGGGAAGCGTCGAATATTTAGTCCTCAAAGTTAGGAGTTAGTTTCCTATTTTGTAGATATTAAGAAATCAGCGTTTATTGTGTAACTATTTTATAGGTGATAGTTTCCTTATTTAATTATGTAGAAGTGTGTATATATATCATGTACCAATTCTGATTTAATACAAGAAGATTAATTCATTCAGAATCTTCACATCTTATTCACCAAAATAAGAGAGAATTACATCTGACATCCATCACCAATAATAGAGTATACACGTCCTATAAAGTTAATCAACTGAAACGTATACATAAAAATTGGGATTCAAGCAGATATAAAATCCAATATTACAGTAAGCAGACATCATTCCAAATGTAAAATAAAACTACAATAATACAATTGTAAGGTAATCTTGAATGATAAAATGTGCACTCATAAAATTTTTCTGTTTCTCCAATATAAATAGTGTGGCAACTCTTCCCAATCATGTACACTCATGCAGCTACTAGACTAGTAAGAACCAAAACCATCATACGAAAATAGCTTCAAGATGGCCAATCAATAGGCTTGTGAAAAGCTCTTCCAAACAAACAAAGGTCCAATCATATATCAAGAGGAACCAAACCAGCCGCTACAAAGTTTCCCGCTACAGAAAGTGCCCGTATAGTTCCATATCACAGTCAAGAATTCTCATGGTCATGGAAGCTTCCAAGTAGGAATTGGGGTGCTAAGTAATGCATTTGACACATTATCGTTGATTATATGAAGATAAAACACTCAATGCGATTATGTAGCTTCTCAGGTGCTGGAATGAATGTTACTTACTTACCTAGCACCCACAATATATCCACAAGTCTAATATAAAGACCAACAAAAGAGTTCAGTCGCATCCATTAGCTGTCAATCTGGAATTTGTTCCTTTGCTTGTTTGCAGATCCTTGTCAACTACGACTTAAGTAATAACGTTCTGATAGAGAATTTTCAGCAAAATCTCGAATTTCCATCCTTGTCTCTTTCCTAATTGGCTGCCTTTTAACACGATCTTCAAATTTATGAGAATCAGATCTCTTAGTGTTGTTTGCTTCATATGGCAATGGCTGAATCCCCTGCAAATCTGGTTCTGGAACAAACCCCACAGGCTGTTTTGTTTCATCCATTTTTCTAAATGTGATTGATATCCTAAACAAATTTGACCAAGAGGGCACAATAGTTATTCATAGGGACCAACTAATAAAATGAACACAACCAAAATATAGACTCAACTAATACCTCTTCGTAGGAACTGAAGGCACACAATGTTTCGAAACATCAGCTGCTTTTCCATTTAAGATAAGAACCGATCTGGATAGAACATATTCTGATTTACGAGTTTGCTACACAGGAATATAAGACCGAAGTAACTGCCAATAAAACCACATTCATAAAAAGGAGCAAGAAGTTTTACATAACTTCACAGCAGACTTACCCCACAGGTAGAGGGATTGCAATTGAACCAGTAAACTCACCAGCACCCAAAACTTTCAAATTTGATCCAAATACAATGTTGCACTCACTTAGAAATGATACAGTGCAGAAAGGTCGACGAAAATCGTGATTGTCAATATGGGGAGGTATACAGTCCCCTACTTCATAAATGTTGACAATACAACTGTCAGGTACACAAGTAGGAGGGAGAACATGCCACTTGACCAGCCTTCTGATAATGACCTTGAAAAGCTTAGGTATGGGATCCACATGTTCATTTCGGAGGATGCCAGGTGGGTTGCCATTTTTGTCCTGCAGCATTAGAGAGGAGAGACTTTATGTTCCATGTATCATACTTCTCACTCATTGCATTCATTGCAAAGTTAATATACCACGAAAACATCAACATCAGCCCACAGGTTCTGAAGAACTTACCGTCGCATAATTATAACAGCATCCAAATTGAAGGATTACACGCCCTTTGCCTCTCATCCACTTCTGTGGAGCTGTATATGTTCGTTCTGTAAAAGGAAACTCTGATTTCAATAGCACGTAGATGGTAAAGATATTGTGGAAGATATTGAGTCAATATTATAATGTAACCTATATTCTCAACTTAGCTATTGTAATACGTTAACTGTCAAGTCAAATGGTTGCATCTACTATCTCAACTTAGGGATATTCATAAGCAAGTCAGATAGTTGCACTTACTATAGCATTATCATCCATGAATTGCAATAAGGTAACAAAATGGTTCACCAAATTCTTGGAAAACATAAAAGGTCAAATTGAAAAGGAAAATATAGTAGACCTCCCATCTATACCTCTGAACCAAATAAGGTAAAAAACAGTTTATCAAGTACTTAAGCAAAAATAAAGGGCCAACCAAAGAAGAAGGAAAGAGTGGCAAAACTTCCATATACTTCAATAATATTTTAATTCAGTAAAAACAAACTAGTAGCCACTTCAATCTAACGGTCCACAAATACAACCTTAGAAACCCTCTTGAGGATTTAAACAAAAAAAAAGATCAAGGGACCAAGAAATTTTACGTTGCATATATGTAAACATGAACTATGCAGGCACCAAAGCAAAATCATCAACAATAAAAATAATGAACAAAAAGTCTTTATGTGTATCATTGAACATTTCGATGTTGATTCATCATTCCACTAATGGGAAGCGTGACTAGGTGTTCGAATCCCTACTAAGCACTGGTCTTCTATGCTTGAAAACACAGGAAAATCCTATTCTAGAACTTTTCTGTAGCAATAAATATTACTGAGGAGTTAAAATAATGTTACATACCACACATGATAACCGAGCAACACCATCACTCTCACCAAATGTGGTGATGCAGAAGACTAAGAAGCAAGTAGGCATGTATAGCACAAAATATTGTGCTAAGATCAGAATAATACATCCATAGCCAATTCAAGTTATGCGTGAATGATTTCCAGGAAGACCAAGTATCAAAATATCTCCTCTTCCAAAAGTAAAGCTGACTGTAAAAACAAAATAAAGTTTTAGAATCTAACCTTTTAATTCTCCTTTTCTCCCCATCTCATAAAGTTCATAGACATGATCAACTATCCTCTTCTGTTCTACAGCGCTGAATACACCAGTGTGAAGCTCCAGTCCCTCAAGAATATTCACTAATTTCCCTTTGAACCTCTCCAAACATATGAAATCTTTTTTCCTATTAACACTCATGAATCGAATGTGCTCTCTTTGTTCTCTTGATAACTTGGGCTTCTCATCAGCATTTGATACCCTCAACCCTCCAGTCAAAGGACTTGTATCAACAACCCGTTTGTTTATTTCTCGCTGCTCCTCTTCCTCCACAAGCTCATCTTCCTGCGCCATATCAGCCCATGACATTCGAGGACCAATCGTCTCAGAATAGTGTGACCCAACAAGAATTCCACTTGCAGATGCTTGTGGGACTGACTCGGACCACCCGTGTGTTCCATCCTCCCAACCACCCAATGAATTCGTGTCATCTCCATCCTTCCAACTTCCCAATGAATTCTTGTCACAATTATCGTTACAACAATTCTCATGGGACCCAATGCCATTCGTGGCCGAATGGATTATACTCTTGTATGAATGCAAAGGTTCTGCTTCCCCATCAAGTGCTTCAATACCAAACGTTGCTACTCAGAAATCATTAAATAGCACAATAGAAGACACAAACCTATACACATCCATCAAAAACGACATAAAAACTAAACGCTTTTCAGTGTCTAAAACATACAACAACTACTGATGTTACCCTGTAATACAGCACCCACGCAGTTTAGAGATTATAACTTTAAGAATGGAGGGAAAAACCTATACCTGGGTCCAGAGAGAGAATACGACGAGATAGGGTTTTGGTGCATTGGCGGCAGAGATCTCTGGAGAGAAAAGGAAGCCAATTGTTGAGGAACTCCAACGCTATCCGAAGATCAGAAGGTTGATATTGCAAGAGGAAGGGATCACCTTTCTTGATTCCGTTCAGATCTGTCATGGCTATGTCTTCTTAAAATCAAGATTCACAAACTGAGAGAAACAGCGACATATCCGACATCAAAACGGAGAGAATTTCGTGACTATAAAAAGGCTTTGGACGTTGGGCGCCTACGTAATTAAGAAACATGTCAAGGGCTATTTTGTCAATTAAATCCGAATCCCATTAGAAATGTACGCCTGATTGTTGCGGGCCGAGCCGGGCTTTGTCACAGGATTTCGTTGTCCGAGAAGTACACGTAGGCGTGGCCACATGTAAAAGCAGCCATCTCTGTAGATAAAATGCTAGAGATAAGCTTTCAGTTTAGGTACCGCCACTTGGTTGCTATGAAAGCTATGGAGACCAACTTGCTCCAGTTCCGGCGGCCACAATCGCCGCCGTCAACCATCACCGTATCTACAAACTTTTCTTCTTCGACAAGGGTGTTTCAGTGTCCGACTTTCTTGTCTCGCCGTGGACGACCATTCTGGCTAAGCTGCATAAACAGCTCCGGCGACGATGACCAGCCACAGCCAATTCCTCCATCTATAACGCCGCCAGAAACGGTCGATATAAGGCTCAGAAGGGGGTCCAGGAAGCGGCGGAGACAGCTGAAGGAGGACGGCGATGGTGGACGGACTGCAAAGGTGCAAGCTTCAAGTGTTCCAAAGAAGTGGGAAGAGATGAGCATGTCAGAAAAGGCTATGGAGCTCTACATGGGTGAGAAAGGTGTACTGTTTTGGCTGAACAAGTTTGCATATGCTTCAATTTTCATAGTGATTGGTGGTTGGATAGTGTTTCGATTTGTTGGACCTGCGCTTAACCTTTACCAGTTGGATACTCCTCCTCTGTCTCCGTCGTCCATGTTCAAGGGTTCGTAAACTCTGACGGATTTGTTTCATGCTTAGGTCTACTTATAGTTTAGTTTCCTTGCCAGAGCTTTTAAGCAGTGAATGAGTCTGAATATGGAATTCTCCGTTGGAAATTTTCCTTAGCTAATATAAATTGTGAATTTCAAAATTAAATGTTTCATTTAAGGGTAAATATAGTTTGATTCATGATAGAGAATAGAGACTAATTATTATAGTGTAAGGAAGAAAGGTCTGGTAGACACGTGAGAACTCAAACCGAAATTTTATATAGAATAGAATAGAGTAAATAGCTATAGATTTTCTGGTTCATGTCAAGTTTAGTAATCTCCTATTATTATTCGTATGAATTACCAATACAATAGAAAAATACGGCATCAGATTGAGGTACTAGTGAATTTCAAGATATTTAGCAAAATGTTTGATGATTATGATTTGGCTGGTAGTCATAAAAAAATGTTTCTTATTTGACATTAATGATCACGCAGCTGAGTCTTGGTATTTACAGTAAAATGCTTTTTTTTTTGTATAAGAGATAAATAACAACCAGACTAACGCCTTAAAAAGACAATAGATCTCTCATCATTCTGAAGCAACAATCGCATTCCTGGAATCATAGTATCCCACAAGACTAAGCTCGAAGAGCTTGATGAACCCATTTTAGCCAAAAAGTCTGCGCATTGATTACCCTCGTGAAAGATACGAGAAAGAGAGCATGTCCAATCGCGATCTAGTAAAGCATGAATGTCATTAACGAGACCAAAACATGGCTGACCAATAGGGCACGATCTAATGATAAACTTGACGGCATTTAAAGAATCTGACTCCACTAACACTTGTCGATAACCACGATCCCAGGTCAAGATTAAGCCATACCCAATAGCTTTTAGTTCAGCAACCAAGTTGGTGGCATGCCTAAGAAAACCTGAAAAACCTACAATCCAATAAGCATTCTCATCTCACAAAAGACCTCCATAATTAGCATCTCCTGGATTGCCAAGAGAACTACCATCTACATTGAGTTTCACAAACTGAGGTGGAGGAGCACACCACGACATCCATCTATCTGTTGCCGGAGAATGTTGGGGAGGTAGCGAAAAAAAAGCAAGCATATAATCACTCAAGAGATTAACATAGCATCTATGTTGCATAATAGTTGGCAATTGTTGAATGACCTCTTTATTTCTAACACACCAAATGACCCAGGCACCAACCAAAATTTTGATAACATGGTCATACGCAAGCTTAGAATCCAAGACATATCGATTAATCCATTCTTTAATGTTGAGAGTAAAGAACGTTTCACTAATATCATCAAGTATAAGGTGCCAAACTTGAGAAGCCCACATGCAATCACGGAGAGCATGAATGACGATTTCTTGTCTCATGCCACAACGAAAACAGAGAGGAGAGACGCCCATACCACGGTTATAGCGAAGGAGATTAGTTGGAAGACGATGCCAGCGAATCTACCATAGGAAAAAGCAAAACTTTTGGGACATATTAAGCTGCCAAATATGATTCCATTTTTTGGAAAGATCGGGAGGAAAAGGTAACCGAGCGATGAAGACATAACCAGACTTCACAGTGTAGCATCCATAAGGGCTCTCTCCTAGATAAGCTTATCACTCATACTCAACATATAAGGCATAGGAATAGCCATAATCATTTCTTGACATCCCACGACAATATAGAATGGACTGCACCAAAATCCCAATCATTGTGGCCCGATATTAAGTCCTTCACCCTAAGGTGCCAATCTCTATCATCAATCACCCGGACTTGCTGAATCAGAGGAAGAGCACCGACCCATCTATCATACCAAACAAATATATCCTGCCCATTACCTAGACGCCAATAGAACCCATCCTTCAAGTAAAGGATTGTGTGTTGGATGGCATTTTAGCACGGGGAAGGATTAGTTGCCTTACGGACCTCCAATAACTGAGAATGGCACACGTACTTTCCAAGCATGGCATGAACAAACAGCTTGGAATCCTTTATAGCGAGAGACCAAAGAGCTTTTCCAAGCATAGCAGTATTATTATCGCTCTCCATACGAATATTAAGCCCATCCCTATTCTTCGGATTACAAACAGCTTCCCAATTCAACAAGTGAATGTCGTTGCCATGCTCCCCTGATTGCCATAAAAAACTCTACAAGTTTTATCAATAATTGAGCATACCCCATTCGATACCCAGCAAGTTTGCATGCGGTAGAGGGGTATAGTAAAGATAGTAGATTTCATAAGAGTAAGACGACCTGCCTTATTCAATAAATTGGAATTCCATACTTGAAGCCTATCCAAAACCCTATTAAAACCCTGTTTATTATTGGTACCATGCAACGGGACACTAAGGTAAGTGCCCAAATCTAACGTGAAGTGGAGTCAAAGGCGATGTCGTAATGCTTCCTTGTGGGAGTGAGGCACACTAGGAGAGATAAACATTTTAGACTTTTGCTTATTAATGACCATGCCCGAGCTAGAGCAAAATTACCTCATGGTGTCTAAGACAACTCGACATTCTTGTACAGAAGCTTGTGAAAATAATAAGACATTGTTGACCCCTGAAAATTTTTTTCGTTAAATTAAGCATAATAGTTCATGGAATAAATGCATAAGAATGAATTGAGGGCATTTTTGGCATGTAAC
>JAOTJB010000210.1:9700355-9710522 GCA_027123815.1 Erythroxylum minutifolium | reverse complement strand
ATTAATTAAAACATAATTATTCATTAATTAAAATATTGTAATTAATTATAATATAATTAATTAAAATATTATTATTAATTAATTAATTAATTGCATTATAATTAATTAAAAATAAATTTTTATTTCTTAATATATTTTACAAACCAACCACTGTCAATAGTAATGGTAATCATTCCTTCCTTTTAGCTAACCATCAGAATTATAATGATAATATCCATTCTCATTCCTCACTATATTCATTCCCATTGCTATTACCATTCTCCCATGCGAACCAACCGCCCCTAAGATTTTTTAAATCATCAAAACAAACCTCTTCCGTTCTAAGCTGAAAGAATTATGTGGGTAACAATGCTTGGCTACCTAATATAACTTTTGGGACACTGCAAAACTTGTAACACTCTCTCTTTCTTGATTGTCCAAGAAGTGTCTACTTGTCTAAACATACAGACCTGGCAATAGAAAACTCTGAACAGGAAAGGCACAAAAGAATCCTTTGACCAGAATCAAATTCGGATTGCAGGCTTGTCAATAGTACAGTAAAAGCAATTATAAGGTGAAGAAAACACTGAGCTTGTAGCTTGAGTAGTAATTAATCCCCCTTATAAATGTACGCGTCTCGATATCTTATAACGAAAAGAACAGTAGAAACAAAAGTGAAGGAGTTATTTGACTTTTAATGTTGAGCGCTATTTCTTGTGGATGCAAGGGTTTTCAGATCTCTTTCAGGTCTGAGGCGGTCACACAGATCAGTGCAATTTTAGCAGAGCCAAGTACAATCCCTGAAACCACCAAATTATCTCGAGCGGACAGAAGTTAGTCAGTTCATATTGTTCACGGGTATCGACATTCTAGCAATTATGGCTTGAGCTTTTTCTGTTCATAGTTACTATCAACGTTAATGGGATTGCATCTTCGTGCCTAAATCTTCGTATCAGGCTAATGTACAAAAGTAGGGGTTAGCTGTCCAAAGGTCGAAAGGTCTATTAATTTTTTTATTTTTAAATTTAATTAAAAGATATATTGAATTGATTTTTTAATTTTTATTTTTAAATGCTTTTAGTTTTATAATTCATATATGTTATTTATTTATTTAATATTAATTACTGATATGAAATATGACCAAAAAATTTAATTATTCAATTTATTATAATTTTGTTATTAGTTAAAAAGTAAAAGTCACGTAAAAATAAAATATTTTCAAATTTTATATTTATTCAATAAATAAATTTAAAATACCTCTAAAAATAATAACTAGTAAGTAAAAAAATAGTAAATAAATATCAACTTTACAAAAAATTACACATTTTACTTATATAATTGTTTATTTAAATAAAGATATTTTATTAATATTTACTAATAAATATTATATCAAAAATTAAAATAAAATTATTTACTTAACTAATTCATAAAATTAATTTACCTTTAATTTTTATGTAATATTTAATTCAATAATAAATGTATAATACATTGAAATTAACAACTAAGGGTTTTTTAAAAAATAGATTAAAATAAAAATAATAATAACCAAAAAATATCGTAACTAGATATCTCCACTCTTAAAAATTTTGAAGTCTATATATATTTAAGTCTTAGAGATTTAATTTTAATTTATTAATTTGTTAAATAATTTATTTATAACACAAGATTAGTGAGTTATTAGTGAATTATTACTTATATCCAAGACTTTATCCAATTGTTTTTAGTAGATTATTAAATTGTTAAGTTATGAAAAATTAGTCATCGTGCTTGATACTATATAATCATGTATTCATTACAAGGACTCAAGGGAAGAGCAATGTGAACCGAGTTAAGAATCATGGGGGAATTTGTCCTATGATCATATGCTAAGGTACAATGATAAGTTCATGACTCAGAGTCCTTGTTTTTGTGATCATGTTAGACATCTACCAAATCAATTCCTAACAATTTGTATGCTTGCGACCCAATTAATTAGTGGCTTGTAAAGAATCAGAAATCTGTTCCTGGAAAAAGGGACCAGAATCTGAAAATTTATCCTCAATGTGGATGGTCCTCTCTCAACGATAAATCACTTATCCTGTTGGATTGTACCGTACCACTGGTCCTATACTAGCTTCTTTAAGGGCATTTACCACGTACTGTATGACTTTGGTTATTTCCACAATCGCTTTGCAAATTTGGAAAACGAGAAACTACGCGTCTTTGGGATTTGCATGTTCGGAAAGTTGGAAAACATATCTGAATTTATCATTTCCAAGTTTGACAGATGACAGCCTCGTGAAGCTAGCTTTGTTCAAGGATAGGAGCAAGTTGACCTCTTGTTGTAGCAATTACAAAGAAAGATGTGGTAAAAACTAAAAAGAACGAACCTTGAAGACAATATGGTAAGGTCTATTTAACCGATTCATAAGGTAGTTTTAGAGCAGGAGAATCAAGTTTGATAATAAGTTATTTTATATTTTATTATGATTATGATTATTAATGAATTACAAGGATTCTCGTTTTTTAGAAATTATGAAGTCTTTTTGGTTTCGTTTTTAACTAACGTACGGATGAGATAAATTACTCCCAAACAGTTATCAAATATAAAACGATGATGTGGTCAAAACGACGTATTTGGGAGGACAAAGAGTGAGATAAACGGTCCCCTTTATGTCTTTAGAGGGGGCAACAAGGTAGGGCAAACCCCAGCGGGGTTGGAATCTGCATGACATTGCAAAACAGTCGCCTTTCATAATCTGCTTTCGTCTGTGCTCTCATCCCTCATAGCACATGACTTTGTTCAAGCTCCAACAACATTAATTCATCATTTCGTCTTTATACCCTCTAATCCACCATAAATACCATCTCACCTTCTCTCAGACCTTCCCCACAATTGCTACAATTTCTCTTCTCCTGATCAAATCGTACCCACATAGATTGCTCTCTACCTCTTGCAAAGCTCGTAAAAGATTCGGACGTCAAACATGGCTCTAAGGAAATCAAACAAGCTTCCACAAACAGTGGCTCTCAAGCAAATCCTGAAAAGATGCTCTAGTTTTGGAAAGAGGCATGGTTACGACCAACAAAGCCTTCCTGATGATGTACCTAAAGGCCATTTTGCAGTCTATGTTGGTGAAAACAGAAGCAGATATATCATTCCCATATCATGGTTG
Source organism: Erythroxylum minutifolium (assembly GCA_027123815.1). NCBI lineage: Eukaryota > Viridiplantae > Streptophyta > Magnoliopsida > Malpighiales > Erythroxylaceae > Erythroxylum > Erythroxylum minutifolium. The sequence goes on along the minus strand of JAOTJB010000210.1, from coordinate 9,707,388 downwards.
GATCATCCCGATTTCCAAACCTTACTTCAAAGAGCTGAAGAAGAGTATGGCTTCAAACACGACATGGGTCTTACCCTTCCCTGTGAAGAGGTTGTCTTCCGCTCTCTAAAAGCCATGATAGCTAGGATGAACTGAATACGATTTTAGAGAGGCATATGATCCACAAAGATTAAGCTTTTTCCCTTTTCATTTTTGTCTGGTTCAACACTGACTTAAATTAATTGATCATTAACCTAGCTAGCTATTGTTTATACCATCTTTTCTTGTTGATCTTCGATTGCAATCAGTATTATTATTATTGCTTGTATTACTTGCAAGAACTAAAAGATGATTTATTGGTATTTCCAAGTTCAAAAAAATATTTATGGCTTATCATTTCCGAGTTAATTTATGATTATTGCACCGAGTTTAAGGTTCCTGCTCTCTGTTTGTTTCTTGATAGAGCTAAAGATTCGATCTTCAAGTACTCGCACCATTACTTTCTAGAAAAGAATAGAAAGCAAATTAAATCAACTTCGCCACATCACATTCACCAAGAAGCATGCATCTTCTTTCTCATGTTTTCATGAAAAAGAAATGACATTAGAGCGTTGAAATTGAAACAGGTCTTCAATATACAGCAACCCTTTTGAATCTAATCTTCAATGCAATATCAGTAGTTTAAGGTATGAAAATGAATGTAACCAAAATAAAAGGCATGGTATATAGACCCACCTACCATGTAAAAAAAAGAGAAAACCTGACCTGATCTTTTGAACTCCAAAATTTATATGTTGTGAAACCTTACTTGTCTCTCTTTCTTTATCTCTTATTAACCGGGACGAGGTGCTTTATAAAGATAATATTTTTATCATTTATAAATTGTAATATTGATAACCACCAAAACCTGTTAATCACCAACTATGAATCTTTTCGTTTAACATTTTTAACCATGTTAGAAAATGGGACCAGAAAACAATACAAAGCAACAAAATTACTTGATTACCATATAAGATTATTCTCAATTATGAAAATTAAATGTTAATTCGACATAAATATACTATTTAAGATTTTAGAATTTTACGATCTTTTACAATTCATTTACTTATAAGAGAAAACGTTCTTAAATCTATTATAGACTTGAAAATAATGGTAGAATATAAGATTTCTCTCTTTTAATCCCTTTAATTTTAACCATTTACTTTATGAAGAAAAAATTTTGTTAGAAAGATCCAATTCCTAATTGGAGTTTTCTTTATGTTATATGTACCTAATGTTTTAAAAATTGAATTAGAAGTTAAATTAGTAAAACAAGAGGTTTAAGGTTTAAAAGATTCAAATATTATTAGACTTTTATAAAAACTGTTAAAGAGATTGTTTGCATTCATCAAAGAATTTAAAGTTTAAGTGAAAAAAGTTTATTAAATGAAAATAAATTGATTTATTTTAATTTATAGCAACTTATTAATTTACAAAAATTGATTGATTAATTAATAAATTGATTGATTTTTCATGAAAAGAGTTCTTAATATAAATCGAATTGAAAAGTTAAAAATTAAATCGCAAAATTGGATAGTTCAAGATTTTTTATTAAACCAGTCAAACAAGTTGAAATTTTTATTCAATATTCACGTAATATTATTCATTTTTCTAATTTAACAATAGAACATAATATGCAAATATCAAACTAAAAATTATTTCTTAAATTGGTCAAATTATAAATAATTATTAAGTAAAAAGTAATAAAGATCATAGTGGTTATATGTCGTTAAATCGACATAATCTCATTGTACTCAATATAATATGTAATGAAAGGCATCATGATGGCCCAACTATAATATCTTTGTTAAAGACAATATCTTGTTATAACAACATAATAAACTCATGTATATACACTAGCTAACATAATGAAACATGATACATTTAAATATCATAAATAGTAAATAAATGAGCTCATAGTGTTCAGAAGGTAAAGAATACAAAATGTCATCATAATGTCAATAATAGTTTTTAGTAATCTATATTCTTTAATCATGTTCATTTAATATCTTTGTTCACAACGCTTTTCCAATGGATTTGCAACCATGAAATTGATACTAATGTGCTGAATTGGAACCTTTTTTTCTTGAAATTCTTTCTTTAATGATAAAGTACTTCAATTTTCAATTTTATGTGTTTAGGACATTTAAATACCTATAACTTTTAGAAAAGAAGAAAATTGTGACTTTATGATAATAAATTTTTAATAGCATGGTGATACTATCAACAACTTTAAGTTCTAAAATAAAGTTCCACAATTAGAACATATGAGCAGTAGCTTCCAAGCATATCACAAGCTCAGCTTTCATAGAGGATGTGATAATCATAGGCTATTTTACACTTTTTTGAGAGATTATTTCTCCACACAAAAAATTTGCTAAATGTAGATTTTCTTGTATCTACACATCTAACATAATATGAATATGAATATAAATATCATATTACCTCAAAATGATTAGATCTCTTTAACTAAGCAAGTGATCTTTTATTCTTTACAAGTATCTGAATCCTTTCTTTTTAAATTTCCAATGATTCAATCCTATATTACTTTGATATCTACCTAGCATTTAACCAAAAAATATTATTTGATCTGATATAAGTTTGAGCATACGTCAAACTACTGACAATAAATGCATAAGGAATATATTCCATTTTGTATATTCCAATTCACTCTTTTGACACTGAATAAGACTTAATTTATATCCTTTTCTAATTGGGACAACATTTATCGAATATTTTCTATCTTAAATCTCTTTATAACTTTATTAATATATGCTTTTTAAGATACCCTTAACAATTCTTATGATTTATCATGAAAAATTTTCATTCCAATCATATAAATGCCTCAATCATATCTTTCATTTCAAATTTGTTAAAGAGAAAATCCTCAATCTCATGTAATAAGTTAAGGTCATTAGAAATAAGAAAAATACCTTCAATATACATAATAAGAATTATAAACTTGCTCCCACTGATGATGGTATCATTGAATTTAAGATAATATTGTTACAAAGTTTAATTAAGTTCGTTTATTAACTTCTTAAGTTTACACGTCATATGTTTCTTTTCTTTAATTACAATACACTTATGTTTCTTCCTTTAAATTCTTATTAAGAATGGAAATTTATACATCCATTTAATGGAAATGTAAATAATAATGAGCTACTAATTTTATGATAATTATCAATGAGTCATTTTCAAAAAAACAAGAAAAAGGTCTCCTTGTAGTTAACATCATCTTTCTAAGTGAAATCCTTATAAACAAGTCTAGCATTATGTCATTTGACAATGCAATTAGAGTCATATTTGAGCAAAGTCCCATTTACACCCAATTCATTACAACCTTCAGGAAATTCTACAAGATCTCATATTTTATTATAACCCATCAATTTCATCTATTTTTTATAACATATAAACACTAAGCAGAATTACCACTTTTAATATCTTATGAAAGTCAAAAAGGATCATCATTAGTTCCTCATTCAAATTTTAACTCTTGTAAATAAACCATATAATCATAAAAATAATAGGCTTTCTCCACTTTCTAGACTTTCTTAATACTATCTCATATAGTTCATCTACCACAGGTTCATCGGCTATAGCCTTACTATAGGGTGCTTCATCATTCATTTATTATACTTGTATATTGTAAAATAATATCCATCCTAACTTCTTGAAATTTAACTTTACGTTATTCCACATTATTACTAATTTTACCAATTTTAATGAACCTTGCATTTTTTAGTTTCAAAATTTCTTATACTATAGTCAAGACAATAAAACATATACCTTTTAGATTTTTCTAGACAAGTAATAAAGAAACATCTGTTATTCTTACGACTAGTTTTTTCCTATGGATTATAAAATTTTACTTCTACTGATAAACTCTAAATATGTATATATCTCAAACTAGATTTTCTTGTCCTCCATAATTCATAAGGAATCTTTGAAACTGCTAGGAATTATGCTTAATAAACATAAGGTAATTTCCAAAGCATATATCCATATGATAAGGAAAGATAAGAATAACTCAATATGCTCTTAACCATATCCATTAAAGTATGCTTATGCCTTTCTTCAATACTATTATATTTTAGTGTGACGAACATTATGTATTAAGTACATACATTATGCTTTTTTAAGAATTTAACAAATAGGCGAAGACATTGTCCAATTTCATTTTACCTTCCACAAAATTCACCACCTTTATCAAACCTAACAACTTTCACTTTTTGGTCTTATTATTTTTTAACCATTATTAATAAACACGTCTAAGGCATTTACTGATTATGATTCCTCATATAGCAATTAGACATATTTATAATGTAAAATTATCAATAAAAGTGATAAAATACTTTTTTTCCACTAAAAGATGAAACATCAAAAGGCCCATATATATCAAAATATATAAAAGTTCAAGGTGTTGTGTGCTTCTTGTGTTTGTTTTCTTAATTATGTGTCTTATATGTTTTCTTTTAACACCGTACACATATTTACTAAAATAGGTAAAATCTAAATTATAATGATTTCATTCTTTACAATCTTTTTATTCTTTCTTTAGATATGTTACTTAGATGTTTATGACATAAATGATCTAAACTTTCTTCTACTAAACTATGTTTAATACCAACATTTAATGCAAGATCAATAAAGTCTCAGCAAAAAGATCATCAAACTTTAATTTGTATAAACCATCACAAAACCAATAAAATTGTTATTATTAAATAAAATGCAACGTACATTTCAAAACTTAAAGGAATATCCAACTTTATGAAGTTTAGACAAAGAAGTAAAACTTTGAGAAACAATAGGAACATAAAGTGTTTGGAAGAGGTATAAATGATATCTAATACCTAAATTCAAATGATAAGTTCTAACGGCTTCAACTTGAGCTTTGATTTAATTACCCATAAATATAAAGTTTTCATTTGAGTTTATGGTTTAGGTCATAAGGAATCTCTGCATCATATTTAAGACATAATTGGTAAAGCCAGAATCAATCCATCAGTTATTAAAAGGAAACTTATAAATTTTGATTCAAAATGTACAAAAACACTATACTTATCTTTCTTTTCAAATCATGCCTTATTTTTAAAGAAGTCTTTTTGATAGTGTCCAACCTTTCCATAAAAAGGACAATTAACATTCTTTTGTTCCCTTTTATGGATTTAGGCAGAAGATGCATTAATATTTATTAATTCCTTATTTCCTTTTCATTATTCTTTATTGATTTCTTTTAGCTTCTACTAACCTATGAGATTAATTGAGTAAATTCTTTGCTTCTTAAATCTTGATTCCTTTTGAATAGACATGCTTTATATTTTTGTCATATTATATTTCTCATTTATGGTTTTGTAACTTATTTGGAATGTACCATACTGATAAGTAAGGAATTTATGATAAATTGTGCTAGAAAACTTGCACTCACTTACAATCTCTTGGATCTCAATCTTATTGTTATATTTATCATTTCAGTGATATATATGTTACAACAACCAGTAAACTTCATAGTAGATAACGTATTCATTAGTATACCAATAACTGACTTATCAATAGTGTCAGATTGAAACATAGTTTAAACAAACTCTAGTATCATCTTTAGGAGTCATTGACTTGGTATTATTTGTTATTTTCTTCTGTATGAGCATTAAGCTAAGTCCATTTGATCTTTTCCAAGCCTTATAGAAAGAACCTTATTCGTCACTAATAATGTTAATTATAATAGTGGGCTTAACAATTAAAAGTGTTAAATCAAGATGTAAAACATCTAAGTGAAACTGAAGTTGTTCAAATTATTCAAGAAACCTATTGAACTTCGTAATATATGAAGCTTGGGAATGAACAGAAATAAACAAGAATTATGAAAAAAATTGATTAATGATCATAACTTAATGCCTTGAAACCATAAATAAAACATAAAATATAAATTCAAGATACATTCATATATGCAATAAATATACAATAAAGTTCTCCTTTGACTAGTCCAACAATATACATTAATAAATATAGTTGATGCCCTTTGTATCTATCATGTGATTGGAAATCATGTACACTCCAATTAAACATGCTTACAATCTTTATGTATCTAAACACATCTATTCAAAATATCAATTAAAATGAATAATTGATGTTTATGAACCAAACAATACTAAAGATCAATTAGAAAAGTGCACATATTATTCTTATAGTATAATCTAGTAAATACAAGTATTGTTTTCAAGAGTACTAGCTATAAGTATTAGTAATAATTATATTTTTATTGTCTAATCTAATAAAGTGAATGATTGATTTAAACGAAGTAGTTAATTAAACTAAAATTACAAATTAAAGCAAATAATAAGATAAAATAATATTGCAATTTAGTGAGAAGGTATATCCTCTTATAAAGGTTAGGGTGGGAAATGGTGAAGATGTCAAGTTTTCGTATGATAATTGGTCCACGTTCAGCCCCTTATGGGACCGTGTTGATTTGCTACTGCTTCGTAATAGGATTCCAATGGAGGCAATAGTGGGTTGGCTTATTCGGGAAAGGGAAAAAATGACAAATGTCAGATTTTGTCGTGTGCTTGATTACTATATTGTTGGAACACCAGTGTGTAGTAGCGTAGATATGGTCACATGGACTGCACATTCCGTGAAAATTTCACGAACAAATAAGCTCACAATCTAGAGGGGGCTTCGTTGGCAGTAGTGACACGGGCGGATCTCGTATGGAAACAAGTATTAAGTCCAAAATCTTCCATTTTTTGTGGTTAACTATCAAGAATAGGTTAAGCACAAAAGATAGATGATTCGGTAGCTATAACCCACTTTGTGTGTTATGTAAACAAGTTACTGAAAGAAGGGATCATTTATTTTTTGAATGCCCATATACAAAAGTGGTGTGGAGTAGAATTATGAATTTGCTAAGGATTTCGAGATTCTCCTTTCAATAGAATGAAGTGATAATTGATATTATGCGGTTGGCCAAGTTAGGACAACAAGATAGTCTTATTATTAAGACATCGTTCCAGAT
>JAOTJB010000210.1:9649567-9662473 GCA_027123815.1 Erythroxylum minutifolium | reverse complement strand
GGGAAATTATGTTAGTATTATTATTATTATTTATGTACCTTTCTTATATTCTAACTTTTAATTATATCTAGTAACAAATAATTTTCTGTTAAAATGATTTGATTAATTTTGTTGTTAATATTATTTTATCATATTTATATATTATTAAATATAAAATTATAATTGTATTCAATATATAATAGTGAATCTATTTTATTAATTAATAGTAATATGTTAATTTATTGTATTTTATCAACAATTAAAATTATATTTAATATTTTAAAATGAATTCTATTTTTAATGTCTTCGAACTTTGCTAAATACATGTTAGTCCCTAAACTCTTGTTTTAGCAAACGATTTAACTTTTTATTTTTATCGTTCACTAGCTGTAAAATTTTATTAACAACATAAAAGTGAATTAATTAACACTGATATAAAAAATGAAATTAATTTGAAAAGAAAAGATCAAAGTACGTTCAAGACATTTAAGAAGTGTTCAAACTATTTTTTCAAGATATTTAAGAGAAGTGTTCAAACTATTCTTCTTCTTCGTAAGTACTCGCGTGATATCAGAGTCGTTAGGTTGCCTGTTTCTCCATTCTATAATTGCAATTCTAGGCTATAAAGAAAAACTTATTTTTAATATGTTAAAAATAGAAAATTTTATAGAAAACATATTAAAAAATAAAATTATCAAAGATGAATTAGAAATATTGAAACAAAAAATAAGAAAAATTATTCTAATAATTCTATACAATTTTGGGATAAAAATAGAGTAGAAGCAGATTTAGAAATGATACATAAAACAAAAAATTATTAGAGTGACAACCAAGAGATAATTCAGAAGATCAAGAGAAATTTAGAAAACAACTTTTGGAATTAGAAAATCTAAAAATCATTAAGCCTCGTGTATCTCCACACTCTTTTTGCTTTCATGGTAAGAAACCATGTAGAGATACTTAGAAATAAAGCAACGATGGTAATCAATTATAAAAGCTTAAATGGTAATTCAGTATTTGATGGATATTTTTACCTCATAAAGAAACCCTGATAAACTTGATAAGAGAAAAAAATTTTCGAAGTTTGATCATAAAAGTGGACTTTGGCAAATAGAAATGAATAAAGAAAGCGTTTCATATTCTGTTTTTTCTACTCTACAAGGTCATTATAAATAGTTAGTAATGTCGTTTGGTTTAAAAATACCCTATAGATATTTCAAAGAAAAATATATGATATTTAATTTTATACATTGTTATGTAGATGATATTTTAATAGTCAGAGATAATTTTTCTCAACACATTATACATCTTCATACATTTTCAAATTTATGTAAAAAAAACATTGCCTTGCTCTTTCTTAAAAAAAAAAGCTAAGATATGTCAAACTAAAATAAAATTTCTTGGACGGAAGTACTTGGTAAATGGGTTAAACTTAAATACCATATTCTTGAAAAGATTTTGCAATTTTCAAATAAATTACAAGATAAAAAAACAAGTTTAAAGTTTTTTAGGTGTGTTGAATTATGCATATGATTTTATTAAAAATTTAGCTGAGATAAGGAAACCATTTCAAATGCTTTTATAGACAGATTAACTATTTGAATTTTCACCTTATTTGATTGAACAAGTAAAGAAGATAAAAGTTCTGTGCTCTATTTTACATAAGCTTTCTTTACTTTTCAACAATGATGATTTAGTACTTGAAACCGATGCTTTTGATCATATATGAAGCGAAGTATTAAAAAAGATAAATTATAACGATGCTCATTTTAAAACTAACGAGTCTCTTTGTAGGTATACCTTATAAATTTTTACTGATACTTAGCAGTGATATCATATAAATGGAAAAGAATTATTGACAGTAGTAAAAAGCTGTACAAAATTTTATTTTTTATTATTAATAAGATTTTTATTAAGAACTGATAATACTCAGGTAAAAACTTATATTCAGAATAATTTACTTTCTAAACCTGAATATAAGAGATATATAAGATGACAAACTTTATTAGCTGAATATACTTTCGATATTCAAATTATTAAATCTAACAATAATATTCTTACATATTTTCTAACTAGGGATGGGCAAGCTCTAAAGAAGAAATATTTGACCTATTAGATCAAATGTCTGAAGATATAGATACCTGTCAAGCGTAGATAAAAGTTCTGCTCGATATTGCCAAATTCCCCTCAATATTAAAAGAGATAGTTGAATTACTTCTTTCCTTTTGCCATATATGGTAAGACAAGATAATCATTTCAATTAAAACCTTATAGATTGCTCAATAAAGTTTAGATACATGAAGAATCCGAATCTACTAGATCTTCTCCTATATATCAACAGATTCAACCAAAGGCTATTACTCCTAATAATATCTATTTACGACCAAATATTTCTCAAAAATCTCAAATACCTAGAAATATCACGATAGAAAGTTCTCCCATAAATTATCCTGTTGTTCAAGCACATTTTAAGATAATGAGAGACTCATATTCTCTCCAAACTAAAGATTTTTGCTACATTGACTTTTCAAGGATATATCCTAGATTGAATTTTTCACAAGGAGCTCATCCTCAAGCAATATGTGATCAGTACGATTTTGGTGCCATAAATGCTATCTATTTAACTAATCCAAAATTTCTCGAGATGTCTTTAGTTCTTAAATAAGGAGTTAAAGATTGTTATTTGAAAACCCAATTATAACTCTAAGACATACTTTAATGTTAAAGATATTATCTACTGGTCAAAATTTTTACGAAGATGAGCGATATGATGCATATCTTTTCATCATGGTTGGAAAATTTGAACAATTCCTTATTACAATAGACACTAAGTTTAGGAAAGAATTTTCCAAGTTCAACGAAACTGATATCCACTACCATCAAGGAATTGGAATGAGGACTATTGTTTTTGGCATGGAAGCCGCGTTCAAAAAAGGCTTCAGAACCTATGCTGGTAAAAGCAATTTCTCCTCGCTAAATGATAGCTCTAGCCAAAAAGACCCCAGAGAATGCAGAAAATTTGTTAAAATGATGATAGGGATGATCAGGAGGGGAAAAATCAAGTGGTGTCAGATCTTTAAAAGGAAAAGATAAAGTTAAAGATTCTTGAGTCAACACTTACAATGACTCAGACTAGATAACTACCAATATTTGCTATAGTGCAAAGATAACGCGGTAAGGAAATCTTGTCGTCTAATAAAGGAAAAGATTCTCTATGGATAAACAAGGCGATAAAGAGAAAGATAAGATAATCTCCTAAGGAAAGGAATCTCCTTTTGATAAGGATGGACTTTAAGAATAGATAAGATGTAGATTTTAAGTTTCATATTTGAAATCCAATTGTAAATTATTAGTAATAATAAGCCCTTTCTGTATGTAAAGAAGCATACCCTTCATGAATCCTCTATTTCTCTTGTAACATTTTCTCTTTACTATGAAATACAAATCTCTTTTTTAGATATAATTTATATTCTCTATTTAAAAAACCTATAGCTTCCCCCTATAATCTTTAGTCTATGCCTTCAAGTAGGAAATGAAAGAAGACTATGCTAAACTTTGCCAAGGGATGTCAAGCGTAGTTACCTCTCGAGGTTGGAGCTAGAATGCTTGTTAAAAGACTCGACAGAAACCCGGTGAAGCTACAGTCCAATCGCTAAAGAGATACATACGGAAGCATATTGAGCCTTTTAATTTAGTATTTATGGATATTTGTGATGTCTTCTTATTTCTTAGAAAAATTCTATGGATTGTCTGGATTAGATCTAGACTCTATAGATTCTATTAACAAGATAATTACTTCATTATTCTAAGAAGTTATTGATATTATAAAAGATAATGATAATTTAACAGAGAAAGATTTGTTTAGAGTCACTTTAATTTTTACTATCTTGAAAAGTTTAGATTTTATAAAATTTTTATTATCTCAAGATTAGATTAAACCTTTTATATGATAAATTAATGTGTTTTATTTGTGATTTTGTTATAATTAGATTAAATTCTGTGATATATGGATTAAATTCAGTGATATGTGTTGGCCTAGAACAAAATGGTACTGAAAATAGATAAACTAAAAATTATTATAGATTACATTCACATTAAGCGCAAAGTTTAATTTAAGAGAAAGTCAATATGTAAGAATAGATTCACTTGAACTAAGACTCACATGAGGTTTTTTATTTATTTTAAAAAGAGTGATCTAATTACCATTTTTTTTAGAAAATGGAGTGATGTAATTACTAGCCTAACAAACAGCAACGGATTTTAAGCCTATGATTTAACCTCTTTTTTAATGACACTATAACGGTTCCAATTTGTGTTGGACTTTAATGACACTAAAACGGTAAGAAATGGTTAACTGTTAATGCAAATTGGATTTTTTTAAGACTTAAACCCTATTGTTACTGAAGTTTGTATATTAATATTATAAATAATGTATTGAAATTGATATTAATATTAATTGTTGGAAACTTTTATCTCAAAAAATTATAATAACATAAAAAGGATTAATAATTTCACTTTTATTATCTATACTCTTTCACTAATTCTCATCTGATTTGTCATTATCTAAACTCATTCTCGTCTCATTTCTTATCTTTCTCTTATTATTATTATTTGTTATTCAGTTGCTTCTTTACGACCATAGATTATAAGGTCACAGGTTAAAATCACATAAACAACTTAATCTCTCTTCAGATCCCTACAAAGCGGAGAATTTTATGCACTCATTCGTTTACAAAAAATCTATGATTCAAATAACAGACTTGACTTGTTCACTCTTTATTTTCTCGTTGTTATTTACAAGTTCATGTCTGTCTTTATCGAAAAAGTATTCATCAACAAAAAAACCGTTGGTTGTAGTCCTTTTACTTGCCCCACCTTCAAAAGCTACAAGTTCTTGTGGGAATAGGAAATTAACCCATCAACAGGCTATTGTGCCGCAGCTTCATCTCTTGTCTCCACCATCGTCGATAAGAAGATTATCTTCAACTGCATTGAAACCGTCATCAATAAAATCAACCCTAGCCCTCAACTTGCTCAAGGTCTTTGGAATTACTTTGTCGTTTGCATCTTATTGCCTCATCCAGCATCGACTATCGTCAAAATCAGTCGACACTCATTACTATTTATAATATCGGTTGATACCATCTAAAATTGCTTGTCTTATTGGTATTACAACCTGATAAGTTATTTGTATTTTTGATATTATTCTTTGGTCGGTAAATTATATTTCGACTATTATCGTACAAGATTCTCATCTTTGTTTTGCACGCCATTAACATAAACTATTGGAAATACAATTATATTATAATTAAGAGTTAACTGGTTTTACTTTATTTAGGAGTAGCTATTATTGAAAATGTGGTTGCATTATAATTAGGAGTTAGACATTATTTAGGAGTAATGTTGGTCATATATACCTCGAGGACCCTTTGCCCAAATTAATCAATAGAAATATTATTTTTCTTCAATTTTTCTTTAATTTTACACGATATCAGTGCAGGTTTAAAGAAACCCTAAAATTAATATTCCCAAAAGTCGTTTGTTGACTGGTTGACAATCCCTTCTCCTTCCTCTCTTTTCATGTCATGTTCCCCTCATCATCAATGGATGATACCATAGCCAAGACCTCGACACCAAAAAAGATATCGTTATCATCGTTTTTCTTGCATTTGTCGGATAATCCAAGAGCGATTATTATAATGTGTCTCTAAAATGGAGAAAACAATGACATGTGGAAAAACCTATGATGAACACCCTTAAGGTGAAAAATAAATTGGGCTTTATGAATGGTAGATTGTAGAAGCTGACAACTAATTTGCTTAAAGTGAATTGTTGGGAAACCTACAACTTTATACTAATTTCATGGATTTTTAACTCGATTGAGAAATCTATTCAGCCAGGTGTTGCATATGAGATGACCGCCAAGGTGGTTTGGGACGATCTATAATATCATTTTTTGATTGGGAATGCTCCATAGTTAATGAGTTGGAAGGGGAAATCAGTTTGCTCCAACGATAAGGCACGACTATGATGACTTATTATGCAAAATTGAAGGGAATGTGGGATGAGCTTGGGAATAGAGCTCGACAGCTATTCCAAGGTCCTGAACTGTACTTGCAGAGTTGTACAAGAATTCCTTAATGAGTGTAAAGAGTAGAAGTAGCACCAATTCCTTATGGGATTGGATGTTGTAGTCTTTGGAACTGTTTGTTCTCAAATAATAAGCATGGATCCTCTATTTATCGTTAGCAAGGCTTATGCCTTGATTACTAGAGAAGAACGCCACAGGTCTATTGTTCAAGGTCAAGAAGAACGTGTTGAGGCGGTGGCATAGTAGTGCAAATAACGGCCAAATCAAAGCATGGTTTTCAAATTGGACAATCATGACAAAAAGGGGGCAGCGAAAGGCAATGCATACAGTACAACAAGACTGAACAAGAAATTTTAGAGTGCTTTGAGGTGATCTACTATCCCATTTAGTGGAGATGACCATAAGGCTCAAGTCGCAACTTGGGAGTTAGGCGAGCCCTAAGTGGTGTTTAAGCTTTTCATGCTACATAAAGAAAATATGAGAGCAGCAGTCTGTCAAGTGAACAATTTTAATAATCGTTAACACTTTTGGATCGAGATAACTCTGAGAAGCTTTTTGGTAAGGATTCTAAAAGCCTTGAATGGATATTGAACATCAGAGCATCCAATTATATGACAGGTTGCTTGGATTTGATGTGTAATGTTAAAGAAGCAATACTAATCTTGCTTAATTACGACAATAATGGATCGAGTCACATTAAGTCAGGATGTGCCTTTGATTAATGTACTTTATATGGCTAGTTTGACTTGTAATTTGATTTTCATATGTCAATTGATTATTAAGTCAAATTGTCAAATTTTGTTCACCAATGAGCTTTGTGTGATATAGGATCATTCCTTGAGGATGTCGACAGGAGTAGGTGAGCAAGTTTACAAGGCTGCATTTGGTTATAATGACAGAGAGAGTGGACTCCTTCATGGTCTGGCATCAACATCTTGGGCATTAGGGAAGTCAACACTTATCCTTTATTCTTGATATTAATAGGATTTTAGGAACAAGAATATTTATGATTCCTATTTTTTAGCTGAACAAACTCATTCTCCTTTCCTATTGAGTAATAATAATGTTGCAAGTAGCTTTAATTTTATATACCGTGATTTATGGGGGTCTCATTATGAGACATCATCTTGTGATGCATACTATTTTATTACTATTGTGGTTGATCATAACCATGAGATTTGGGTTTATTTATCGAAAGCAAAAATTGAGACTAGTTGATATTTAATAGATTTTTACAAATTGGTCAAAAATAAATTTAGGAAGCTTATTAAGCACATACAGAGTGATAATAGGTTTTAGTTTAATTTAGGGCTAGAATAAGAATTCTATAAAGAGAAGGGTATTGCTCACTAATCTAGTAACATAGGTACACCATAGTAAAATGGGAAGGTAAAGTGTAAACATAGGAGTATTTTGGAGGTAGCAAGGACACTGTGATTTCAAGCTGCTTTACCCATTTGTTCTAGGGAAAATGTGTTTTAAGTGCAATTTATTTAATAAATAAAAAGTAGACTGTTAAATTGAACAATCACTTATGAGATTTTGATTGGTATGGGTCATCCTACGAACATGTTAAGATGTTTGACTTCGTGTGTTATGCACACAATAATCAAGACTGAAGGATAATTCCAGGCCCAGAAGTAGGCTATGTATCTTTGTAGGATACCTATATAAGAAGAAAGGTTGGAAGCTTTATGACCTCGAAAGGGTGATTTCTTTTATTTTTGTGGTATTTCATTTCATAAAGATGTGTTTCCTTTTGCTATAAAGGATGAACAGGTCGGGTGTCAAATTCGGGATGTTAATCACTCCTCTAAAGAAAGTCTTTATATGCTAAAGATGGGCAATGTGAGCAAAGACAAAATTAAGAGTGAAAATCTGGAGTTAAAAGTAGTTTGAGTTATTCTTATGAGGAGATTGTTAGGGATCAAGAAGCAAAGAGCCAAACCACATCGAACGACTCATCAACCAGCTTGGTTGGGGGATTATGTTTTTTTATTTCACTATTATAGAAGGTTTGGGGCCATTTTTGGCCAAAACTGAACCTTTCGTGGCTATTTGGTACATCAATACACATATGTAGGGCGTGTAGGAAATTGTTCCTAAGGTAAACAAAAATTCAAAGCCCATAATATGTTGTGTAAAAATATTTTGAAGAATAATCAAATGAAGATTGGTTTTGCTCCCTCTTCGAAGCCTCTGCAATATGAAAGCTCCTCAAATACTCCTTATCCTTTAGTGATTTATATGACGTTTGATAATTTTCTCAAGATCATCAGGCATATTTGGTGGCCATAACCTTAAAGGTTGAGCTTATGAGCCATACAAAGGTTGTGAAAAACATGAAATAGTGAGATGCCATGGCCCAAAAAATTTCAGTGCTTGAAGGGAATAAAACAAGATCTTTGGAGACTTTATGCCCAAAAAGAAGCCAATTGACTATAAATGGGTTTTCAAGATCAAGTATAAGTTAGAGGAAATAGTTAAAAGATATAAGGCATGATTGATAGTGAAGGGTTTCATGTAGGATGAGAGTCTCAAATTTAATGAGACATTTGCATCGATTGTTAGGCTTATCACTATTTTTAATTTTCTATTTATAGTAGTTACACGAGGGTAGGGGTTACGTCAAATGGATTTAACAACGCATTCCTACATGGTGACTCAAAGGAGGAAGTATATACGAAGGTTTCTCTTGGATTCAGGGTAGGTCATGAAAACAAAGTCCATCAATTATGCAAGTCAAATTTTAGGTTGCATAAGGCTTGTCGAAATTGGATCACCAAGTTGACCATAACACTAAAAAGGTATGGTATTGTTCAATCTCAAACAGATTATTTATTGTTTATTTTTTAGAAAGGCAATGCATTTTTAAGATCATTGGTGTATGTGGATGACATCATTTTAATGGGAAATGACACTGTCACTTGTTTGACTTTTATATCGTACCTACATAAGTGCTTTAATATTAATGATTTGGGTATTGAATTATTTCTTGATGATTAAAGTAGCCGCTTGTCTAAGGTGTTGTTCTTATGCCAATGAAAATATGCTTTAAATATACTACCCGAGACAGGACTATTTGAAAGCAAACTGATGACACTCTAATGAAGCAAGGTTACTGATGAGAAAGTTTTATATATAATAACACCCTCAATATTTGCAAGTATATCGATCGTAGACTTATGGTATCAAAAGGTGTCGATCCCAAGAGGAATATGTAAAACTAATTGATCCTAACTTTGTCTAAGGTAAATAATTATGATTTGAGTGAAATAATGACAGAAAATTAAAACAGTTAAATAAAAGTAATAATATCAAATGAACACCCAAAATTAAGTAAGGATGATCAAGTATAAATGCATAGGATTCATTCTTTTGTTATTTTATTCCCCTAATATTTACTTATTCAATTATGTGTTGATTCTAGATTTTTGAAGGATTTGATCACTCTCTCTCAATATATAAACAATTAAACTTAATTGAATTTGAAAATTTCAGAATTGCAATCTCTTAATTTGCAACTTAGTTCTGAAGTTATCTATTAAATAACAAAGTTCTCACACAAGATCTCTCTTTGAATGATAGTTGATTTGTTAATCATGTGACATCTTAATTCACTAACTCTTGTTGCGCAAATTAATCAGATTACTTTTGACTCACTTTCTCAATTTATTGTTAAAGCATGAACATGTAACATTAACATAACATAGAGTATGTATTGAATCAATAAATATTAAAGTCACAAAACAACTACGAAATAATCCTTAATATGAAATTTAGAACATCATAAATGTGATAGACATCTAGAAATTTAGTTTACACATCAAGTAATACGAAAATAACAAAGGAGAAAGACCTCTTATATATATATATACACATAAATGCTGAGGTGGTCCAGTCACACTGGAATTGGTCCTACCAGGTCTCGGGTATGGAAAAAACAACGGAGACTTATTTCAACAATATCGACGTCCCAATCTCATCAGGACATATCCCGATCTCATTGGGATCCATTTGGTTTTATTACTCTCTATATAATGGATCTTTATCCAAAACCATTATACGAATCCTCTGAGTCACTCTTATGCGTGTGACTAATTAGGTTCTCAGTTATATTGGCCATTTAGATTAACACTTAATCCAAGCAAGCCATGAGCGGTGTCTAGCAACACATCATGACCTCCAATTGACCGGAAAGTAAGTGGTTTGACAAATGAACCAGTGCTCGTCATGAACCATCTCATGAACCCTCCCATGGACAATTGTTGTGCAATTTGTCCTTTCACTATACTATACCCCACTTGGTTATGAGTATAGTCAAAGTGTCAACTCTCACTAGACTGACTACGTCAAATCTAGCCCAAATGATATAACTTCTCATCCTGTAACTCATTACTCTATATGTCAATGAAGACATTCTTCATGACACATGTACTCTGACTAGAGGTTTCTAAGTAATGGCCCTAACAAGAGGCCGTGGGTATCATCTTTTGCTATCACAAAAGTGGTGAATCCTCTATTGACTACTCAATTACCTTCAAATATCTCAATCTGTACCCAATCACCACCCTATGAGCGACCTCTGTAAGGGAATAAGGAATGGAGTCAAAGCAAGAATCAGTATCCAAGATATCCTTGAGTACCTCAAGTCTAAGGATACTTGCACCATTGCTATGAGAGATTATCATTGACATTATAATAGGACATCCATGTGATGATCTCATGGTAGGTCATCCAATGTACTTACTACCTCTAGTAAGCATCACATCTCAACTCTAAACATATCATATTTATAGTTTCTGAGATCTACTGCTTGATCAAATCAAGGAGTTTGACATGTGCTATTCTATCTGAATTAACGATGTCTAGTCTCATTAATCCTATGACTAGGGATAATTTAGATACTGACATAATTGCACATGATAAGAATCTCAGTAGTATGATCACATCATAATTTCCTTCATACTATGTCATATATCATGGACTTCATTAATTTGCTTATAGATCAATATCAATTCAAAAAGAATGAACACCAAATTAATGAAATATGTTTTTCTTTATTATTGAAAATAATAAAGAAAAGTCTGTACACAACTTTGTACAAAACGCACTACTCTAACATAATCAATATGGTTCATAAATAAGAAACACAGTAATGGTCCAATAATAATGTCTTAGTTAAAGACAAATCCTATTAATATAATTTATTCATAAATATATACTACAAAATAGAATTAACATAAACATAAACATAAATGAGCTCACAATGTCATCATAAATCTCAGTAATGGTATCTCATAATATCCATTCATTCAACATGTTCTTTAAAGACTTTCGATGCCAATTATTTCGTCAAAGGATCTGCAATTATATAATTAGTGCTAATATGTTAAATTGACATTGTTTGTTTCTAAACTTCTTTTTTGACAGACAATCATTTTAATTCCATATGTTTAGTACTTTTGAAATACTTGTCATTCTTTGAAAAGATAACTACTGCAGAATTATCAAAATAAAATTTTAATGGTCTAGCAATACTATCAACAACTCTAAGTCCCAAAATAAGGTTCCGCAATCATAATCTTTGAATTGTAACTTCAAAACATACTACAAATTCAACTTCCTTAGTGAACGCAACAATGACAGACTACTTCGTATTTTTCCAAGAAATAGCCCATCCAGGTAATAAGAAAAGGTAGCCAAAAGTGGACTTTCTAGTATCGATGCGACTGACAAAATCAAATCTGAACATCTAATCACTTTCAGACGCCTAAATCTCCTATAAGTGAGCATATGATCTTGAGTAACTTGTAGATATCTCAAAACTTTCTTTGCAACTTTCCAATGATCCAATCCAGGATTACCTTGATACCTACCCAGCATATTAACAGTAAAGCTAATGTCTAGTCTGGTGCAAGTTTGAGCATACATTAGGCTTCCATCAATTGATGCATAAGGAATTTTTGCCATTTGCTTATGTTCCAATTCATTTTTTGGACATTGGTTAAGACTAAACTTGTTTTCCTTCTAAATTAGAACTACCCTTACAGAACAATTTTTCATGTCAAATCTCTCCAAGACCTTATTAATATAAGCTTTATGAGATAAGTCTAATAGTCCTTGTGACCTATCGTGGAATATTTCAACTCCTATCACATAACTAGCTTTTCCCATATCTTTCATTTTAAAATTCTCAAAGAGAAATTTCTTGGTGTTGTGCATTAAATCAAGATCATTAGTAGCTAACAAGATATCATCAACATAAAGTATCAAAAATATGAACTTACTAATTGATTTTTAGATATATATACACCAATCAATGATGTTTTCTTTAAATCCAAAGGAGGTAATGGTATCATTAAACTTAAGATACCATTGCCGGAAGGCTTGCTTAAGTCCACATATCGACTTCTTAAGTTTACACACCATATCTTCCTTTCCTTCAATTGAAAAACCTTCAAGTTGACCCATATACACTTCTTCCTTTAAGTAACCATTAAGAAAGGTTGTTTTCACATCTATTTGATATAACTCTAAATCATATTGAGCCGCTAGTGTCATAATAATTCTAAAGAAGTCTTTCTTTCAAACAGGTGAAAAAGTCTCCTTATAATCAATGTCATCTTTTTGAGTATAACTTTTGGAAACGAGTCTAGTTTTATATCTTTCAATATTGCCATAAGATTCACATTTGGTCTTAAAACCCACTTACATCTAACTTTCTTATAAACTTCAGGCAATTTGTGTTGGGCCTTGAATTTTTGTTTATTTTAGTAAACATGATTTGAATGAATTCTGGTATTGTTAGATAAATATTTTGATTGAGGTTAACT
>JAOTJB010000210.1:9605863-9618551 GCA_027123815.1 Erythroxylum minutifolium | reverse complement strand
GATATGGGCATGACTGCGTACATCTTACCCTCCTCATACCCTGCTCAAGCGGGAAATGTGAGTATCGTTGCCTTTTTAATTAATCAAGACAAATACAGAAATGATTGAATGTTATAAAGAGTTAATTACTGAATAAGAGAAAAGAAAGATGATTTCATTCGTTCACAACCACATATATATATTTTTACAGAATATATATATCTGAGCATTCATCAAGCGTTTAAAGTAATACAATTAAAACAATCTGATCACTTCTCCCTCCCTTCATTTCTCAAATATGCATATTCCAATATCAGAGTCAGAGCTTGAAGATAAGAATCCGTTGAACTTGTTTCCTTCATCTCTACCAGTTTGCATCAAAAGCAGTGGCATAACCGAACTATTTTCTGCCCCAAAACTTGAAACTCCATCACCATCATATCTGTCCTCTTGACTCAACTGGGAAGCCACAAACTTGTCAAGTGCTCTCCAGTCTGTTACTTTATTATTGTCGACGCCGCTGTTGGCCCCCGTAGTTTGCTCTTCTTCAACATTGCTGCTATTGTTATTGCCGTTCGCTGGTAATACATATCTTGAGCTTGTTGCCCTCTTAATTGATGGCAGAGATGGGCTTTCCAACTGAGGAAGCTGTATAAAATTTTCTCCATTCATGAAACTTAAATTATCTGCTTCTACCTCTTGCTTACATAAGAAATTCTGATTCAAAAAGCTCTGAGGTTGTCTCGGGATATAATCAAACGGGACCACTGAACTAACCCCACTTGATTCATCATAAAAATAGCTCGAGTCCCACCCTTCCATGGTCTTGATTTGGCTATTAGTTCGCTTCTTGAATGCTCTACAAACAACCCATCCTTCTTCCTGCAGTGAAAGTTAAACAAATAACAGATGAGAACTTTCGACATTCATGTGAAAGTTTTACAAGAATTGAAGAAGTTGATAAAAGTTGGATGTTTTGCTTAGAGAAATGACGCCTTTTCATTTTAGTGCAGCTTTTGTTTTCACTTTTGATAGTTCTCTTTTTGTTTGGGGAAGAGAAGTAGTGGACACAGTCCAAAAGTTGATGAACATGGAAGAAAATTGGAATATTTCTGTTGACAAAATGAATATAAAGAAAGAGATTGGTTCAGAGTTATTCGATGATAACAACTTTTGACTTATAGATGGCAAAAGTGATCATCTTTCTAAAAGTCACCTAAGGTGACACTGCACATCCTTGGGTCATTGATCTATGAATGTATGCATGGAAACATAGTGGTAAACTCAAAGAAAGTATCAGAAATTGTTGAATTTGACTTCTAAGTAAAGCCTTTCTTTTACTCTTTAAAGACGGAAACTTACAAGTGGAGAGAGAGGACGGATGCCATTATAAAACATCAAAAGATAGGTAACATGATGAACTTATTACAGCTAATTATCTTGTCCCATTAAGGAACAGTAATGGATTCCGAATTCTCTTTAGAGACGCTTTTGTATGTATGCAAAAGAAGCTTCCACATATATCAGGTAATAAAAGGGATTCTCAACGTTCATAAAAAGAAATTAACATGCTGGAAGACCATGAAAACATTCTACCCTCCCCTTTAGCGATGGTTAAATATTAAAATATGATTATGAAGAGAGAGAGAGAGACAGATTAGTAGCAACAATGATATGTGCTTGCCTGAGGAGGACCATTCTCGTCCGATTCAAGCCTGTACTCATGCATGATCCAATCAGTTTTCTGACCATTTGGGGCTCTTCCTTTGTAGAAGACAAGGGTTTTCCTCATCCCAATCAGCTTTTTTTTGTCGTACACTGCCTTGTCTCTCCCAGTTGCCTTCCAAAACCCTGCCATAGTAGCTCTGTTGGTCCTTGTCCCCGTCGGATACTTCTTATCCTTGTGGCTGAAGAAATACCATTCATTCTGCTCCTCATACCCGATTCGGCATCTCTCTGCAAATCAAAATTTAGGTGTCATAAGCCATATGAGATAAGTAATACAACATTAGCTCATCTAAGAGTGTCCGATGGAGTTAGCTTAGTTTCATCATAATGTTTACTCCTTAGAAAGCCATAAGAAAAATTGTAAGAAAACCTACACAAACAACTTCTGCGAGGAGAGGGAAACACTATAATTCTATCCTGTATTATATCCTAAAAACGCGATCCATGTCAACCAAAAGACATTATGTATATCATCTGGAGCCCTAGAAAGGGAAAAGAAAGAAACATGCAATCAAAAGAAAAACCTTGCTACCTTGTAGATCCCATGGCTCAATTCTGTAGAGATCTATATCTCTAATGACATCAAGATCGATCTTTTGTGATGCAACTTTCTTCCTCAGATAATATCCCACAAGCTCTTCATCTGTGGGGTGAAACCGAAATCCCGGTGGAACACAAGACTCCATTGACTCCATCATAGAACCTGCAGGTACTGCATCAAATTCACCAGCTCCACCATTACTATAGGTGCCTTTCACTTCATCATTGTCTTTAAATCATGACCATGTCGACGAACTTATGAATAGGAAACCAAAGAAGAGAGAAAGCTAAAATGTGGAAGGTATAGAAATGTAAAGACAGATAGAAGAAAAAAATATATGCTGGGAAATAATGAACACTCTTTAAGTAAAAAGGTGACAAGTGTTATCAGCTATAATCATCAACTCATTTGGTGGCGAGCAACAGTCACAACGTATTATCTACGAAAGGAAAATAAACGCGGCTTATGAGTTACGACACAATAGAATACCGTCCCTTCAATAACAATGATTTTTATGGGGATAGAAAATAGAGAAAGAGGTGAAAGAGAAAGGAAAACAGAATCATGAGAGTTTGTTCTGATGAAAAAAATTAAGTTGAAGAGTTTATTGACGCCTCTAGCTACTTGTGCAGGGTGTCAAGAAACGGACAACTAGAGGTATGTGCTAATGATGTTGTCTTGTGTTTGATGAATGGCGGAAATGATTCCTCAAGAACGGGGTTCCCATTACATTAGTATATAAACGAAAAGACTACTGTACACCATTAATTAATTAAACCACTGACAATTAACAGAACATAGAACAAAAACAACTTTTTGGAAACTAGTCGTGTTTTAAGCTGATGACAATAGAGAGAGAATTAAGCAATCAAAGAAAAAAAAGGTATGGGGTTTAAAAAGCAGAATTGGCAATGGTGGACAAAAACATGACGTTATCTAAAATTTAGCACGCGTTTCTCCACAGAGAAAAGGTTAGGGTTGGCAAAAAGAGGGACACTCCTCTATTGGTGGATCAAGCCTGCAAAGAGACTAAGTAGATACTTAAAAGAGAAAAGAAAAGCACTCTTGAAGCACTTGCAGAGTCTTTTTCTTGTTGCCGAACCGGGATCTGACGATCTTGTCTGTTTGTCTAGAATTTCCATGGCATAACCTGATCTCTTTTATTTCCTTTTCCTCAATAGCTAGGCTCTCAATGAAAATGCAGACTCGAACAAGAGTGTAATTCCCTCAATCTATCATGAAATAAGTAATATGAAGCTCTAAACTCATATAGGTGAAAGTTTTCTGTCAAGAAGTTAGTGTTTCTGCGACATGGTCAAGATTGATTTGTTGAGGGAATATCCTTTCAAGGTGTTAGCGACATGGTGGTTCGTAGAGAGACAGAGAGAGAGAGAGAGAAGATCAGCAATAGATCTCAGGAGAATCGTGAGCTTGAGAGTTTAGACAAATATAGTAACAAAGAAATCAACTTTCTAACAATCTTTTACCAAATCTTTTTGAAATATTTGTCAGGTTCATTATTCTTGACCCGACTGTTCATGGAAAGCCGAAGTTAATTTAACTTTGGACGAAGTGGGATTGCGACAACAAATGCATAAATGTAAGTTCCAGGGTAAAGGATGTATTACCTTAGATATAGACAAGGACTAGCTAGCTAGCTAACTATGGAAAAAGAAGAAACATAAGAAAAGTCTTCCACAAATGAGAAACTCCATTTGTTTAGAGGATCTAAGAATTCCGATTTTCTCCCATTTGGGTACTTGAAAGATTTAGCTTTTGATGAAAGAGCTTGATTTCCATGTCTAAAAGAATAGTATACCTCCAAGCATTACTTCAATACGAAGGCTTACCTTATCTTTGAAGTAACAGTCGTAGTGGTGACGGTGATGAATTGTGATAATAATTTGTTTAAGACAGAAGGAATGAAGAAGAAGAAGACAAAAGGGATTGAAGAAGATGGTGAGATGAAGGAAATTTGTGTTTAAGAGGAGAAAGAAGCCAACTATGGGAGAAATATAAAGAGAAGAAAAGAGTGGACCTGTGGAGGCCTAAGTTGCGCATGGGGTTCTTAGGGTTGTCCCCATTCTCTTACGTCACTCATTCGCTAGTTTAGTACAGCACTACCCTTCTATTTCTCGCCTATGTTCACTCTTATCGCCCTCGCTGTATCAATACTTTTTCTTTATGTTAATCATAAGCTAACAGTAAGATACTAACACATTATCCAAATTAAAACTCACAAGGTACCTTTTGGGCTCCTAAAATATATGATTATATGTCAAGTGATATGCGTTTTTTGTTTTTGGAACTTATGTATGTACTAGTGAAAGCAGCATTAGGGGAACTGTTTTATTATTGTATTAGCATTAGTATAGTTGATTATAGAATAAGAGGGACCCTGTCTAGAATTAGGTTTAGTAGAAGCAAAGATTTTACGAAATGGTGAATATGAATGTTTCTTGTGTTACAGGTCACGCTAATATCTCTATATTCATTAATTAAAAAATAAGGAGTTCATATGGAAATTAGAGAAGTAAAGAAAATTAAATCATGCCATCTTATTTATAAAATAATTTTAAAAACAATAAATCGACTAAAAATCATTAAATACTAATATTAAGCTTATATAACTAAAAATATTTTTATTTGCATTTAATTAATTAACCTTTATGTTTAATTAATGCAATTTATTCCAATATTATAACTTAAGATTTAGTTGAAATAATTAAAAAATAGTTGTAAAAATGTTAGAAGAATTTTTTAATGAAATGTAATGAACTAATTATTAATACATAAATTTTTATAAGGACCATCATTAACTAAAGTATAATTTAATACAAACATTATCTAGTAGAGTATCAATTTTTATCTTTTTATTTCTATTAAATGCAATAAAGCATAAATAAGTTACAATATCTACTTCGATTTTTTTTAATTCTTTAGCTTGATAGATCCTTAAAAAAGAAAATAAGCATTCTTGGGTAAAGTACATTTATTTGAGCTGATTTAAATAATATATGAAAAATGTTGAATCATTTGACTCCACTACTAAGAATATTAAATTATATTTTAATTTAAATTTTCTTTCAATATTTAAATATAGTATGTAATAATACTGATAATAATAATAATAATAATATTGTTAATTCTATAATGAATTCCACTAATTCAAAATGCTTTACTACAAGATATAGAAGCTAAAACGTTTTAGTACAAGGTTAAATGTAATTTTGATTTGGGAGATCAATAAGAAATTTCCTCTATAGCATGAATTTTAAATTTTAAAATGTTTCAAAAAATCTATAATTTTATATATTTTTTTAAATAACAGTGAAGCACACATATCATTATTATCACTTTTCTACTAATTAGTATTGTTAATCAGAGTTAATTAATTTTAGTTAGATTTAAAAGGTGGGATTGTCACATTAAAAATTAGATTGTATATGTTTATTATTTTTTAAATAAAAGTTTTAAATAATTTTACAAAGTTGTTCAATTTTTAAAAAAATTAAAGAAACATTTAAATTTAATTATAACAGATTTTGTGTCTTTTATATCCAATATATAAAAAGAAGTTCTTTTCCCTGTTTTTAACTTGAAGTCTCCGGAGACAATAAAGACTTGCCTATTTCTCTCAGCTTTCGCTTTCAACCTTTCCACACATGCATCTACCACGGCCAAAACACCGCCCGAGCAAGCCGCACGTCGCTCCTATCTGACACGGTTGACGGTTCCGTTCATTCTCTTACAGTTCAACTTCAGATTACCAAAAACACCCTCATATATATCGTGTTAATATTTAATATTAATGCGCCCAAACAATTTATACTGATCATCTATCTATATTTTCAGCCTACTAATAAATGGCGTAAAAACGACATATATACACAACATTATGAATATTGATGTATAAATAAATTCTATACTACTTGGACGTAATTTTCAGTGATATGTCTTTGCTTAATGCAATGAAGCAGTTTCGTAAAATACAAAGGCACGTTAACATCACGCTCTCTTCCACAATTGGTGGCTTCGATGCAAACATAAGGGGACCGCTTTATTGGGGTATTTTGGTCATTTGAACGGAATAATTATGTAAAATTTTTAGATTTTGACTAATAGAAATTTCGTACATTATTTTATTTATTAGCCATTGGTAAATAATTGAAAATTGGTCATAAATCTATTTTTTACAACGTTGATTTTTTCACCGTTTTTCCGTAAGAATATATTTTCATAGTGAACTCACTTTCCTTGATTCACAACGCTTGTTACCAAATGGTCAAGAGTAAGTAAAGGTAATCCCTTTGACTACGAAAGTCATGGAATTAGATTATCAAGACCTGCAAGAGAGGAAATCCTATGGGAAGAAGACGACTGAGAACTACGTTTCAGATGATGGTTGGGAGAAACTTTACGTAGAACATAAACAAAGCAAAGGATCAATGTATATTCTATAGCCAGCCCGGCCCTCCTCTGATTGTGATGACCCCACCACTCACACCGTCAATACTAATTAATTTCGATATTAATTAACCACGACTACATTAAAACTTCGATTCTTATAAAACTACGTTTAACCGTAAATCTATATCTAATAATCTGCTGTAATTAGGTTTACATACACAATTGCATTTGCTTTTCAATAATTGCAATAATCTGCATTTGTAGTAATTTGAAATCTTGGAGCTTGTTCTGCTTAATATCTCTGTATATTAAAAAAGTAAAAACAACTATGATTTGGATAAATAAAAAAAAGAACAATACTATTGCTGCATCGGATGATCAAATCCATCCAGAAGGGTTGTTTAAGTTTACAAATGACCAATAAGCGTTTCAGTTTGCGATGAGTTGAGTGACCAAATATCAGATATATAAAAGATTAATACAAAAAGAATTGTTTAATTCTCAAAAGGGAAACCAGAAAACTTGTCTAATTACCTTGGAACTTCAAAACCGGACAAGACAGTTTTTGGATATACAAAAATATACATCATGAAAAACAACAACTAAGAGAATTAAGTATGAGAAGCCACTATTCCGATTTGAAATTGGTCCTGCATGGTCTTAGAAGACCCTAGATAGGGTGGTCATTGGCCATCAGTGGTGATTGCTTAAAACGGTAACAGCAACTTATAAGCAAGAAAATGGGAAAGAGAAGAGGCAAAAAGAAGGCAAGAAAATGCCAAATTCAGTGGACTAGGATGATAAGTGTCTCCGAAAGAATGTATCATTGAAGAAGGATCATGATTTTAAGGAAGCAATTGACCAATAGTGCATGCCATGTACCATACAGGTGGATTGAAGTGTGTGGAATGAGAAGGGCGCATGGGTCTGTGCCTCTAAGTAAAACTCTGTCGACTTTACGCAAACATGATACGTGAGTGACATTGGAATCTCCACGTGTTTGTAAATGCCAAATTTGGCTGATAAATATTACTTTCCTTCCACTTTTGACATGCTGTTTTATAAATATTTAATTATAATCAACAAAAATTTATTATTTAAAGTTTTTAGTAGAAAGATAAGACTTGTAATAATTAAAATTTTAAACGTGATTCTAAATTGCAGCTAAAAATCACGGTTCTAGATAAATTTAAATGAATTTTTTCACGTATTTATTTGTTTGATATTTAAAATGATATACTTCACACCCCCAGAAAATACTTCTGATCTTCAGGTTTTCTCAGCCTCTTTTGTAGAAGTTAGTTCTCTATGCGGCTTCTCTTTTACTTGCAATTTAAAATGGGATGAAATCATTACTTCCTTACTCTATAAATCCATAAAAAATTTGAAACTCCTTAATGCATATATTGGAAGGAAGAAGATGTTTAATTCTCTAAGCACAGCTCAAGCCTTTAATAGTTTCTACTTTTTTTTTTCAATCATAACCTTTCTGGAATTCTTAACCCCTGGCTTCGTGAGTTCTTGATTAATGATTTCATTTCAGGCTTCATATATTTTGATCACTACACCATTAATCCATGACTTTTTATATATGGACTGGCTAGTTTGATATAAGTAACGTGTAAGAAGGTCGACAATTGTGAGATTGAATGTAGCTGATGAAGCTAGACGGTGAATGGCTGGATGTGGATGATGAGTAGTACACGTACAACGGTGGCCGTAGGCCTTGATTACATATCATGCTGCGAACGTCATCATTGAACTCATCCCCTCTCCCTGTCTTCCCTACCACTACTATCATCTGGAATGTGGCGAATCTGGTACAGTACTATACCGATACTCGTTAATATTGAGTATCATTTTAGATAATTTTTTAAATTTATAAAAAATTTTATGATCTTTTTGGAAATTGCAAAATAGTCCATTAATTATGTTTCTAAATATCATAATAATAAATAATAACCATAATTAATATGAAATAATAATAATTTTCAGATATTTCATATATAAATAATAACAACAATTAATATTAAAAAGACAATTATTATCATAAAAATATATAATTAAGAACAATACAAAGTATTTAAAATATTACAATTTCATCATATAATAAATAATAATTACATCAAAATATCGAATAAAAAGAATAATAAATATCATTAACTCTCAAATTATTACAATTTATAACAAGAATTTGTGATGAGGAATAAGCCAACTAGAAGTGAAACCTATAACAAAAACATTTACAATTACATTACATATATAGAATGTAACATATAAAGAAGAGGAAAAACAAAAACCTGAAACTTCATTCAATCATTTACGGGAGGATACCTACTATAACTACACTGATCTCAGTTATCATTTGATACAAAATATTCATCAATGAGAAGAGTCTTATCATCATCATCATCATTCAAATTCAATATGCCAAATGATATGTCAATGTTTTCCCAAACAAGATTATCTTTCAAGTCATTCACATCTATCAAATCTGATTCCTCATAACCTAATCCACCAAAAGATTGATATTATCAATAGAAATTAGATTTGTTGAACTACTTGTGTTATTAAAAATCTTAGTAAACAATAAAATTTAATTATTAGAAAATTATAAGAAATTATATCAAAATTAATAATGATAACAACTTACCTTTCCTGAAGCTTTAAATTGTAACGAATGAATACCAAGTTATTTAATTTCTTGTGCTCCAATTTATTCCTTTTCTTGGAATGGATGAATTCAAACATGCTTCAGTTCCCTTCACAACCTATTACACTCACACATTGACTTAAAATCTGAATTGCAAACCTTTTTCAATTCTTGAATACTATTTTCGAATTGATCTCACTAAGAAACTTTAAGTTGTAAGATAACAAAAGTAGCATCAAAGTGATAATTGATTTTTAACAAATAAGAAAAAAGAAACAATTAATATCTACAGAAAGCTTTGCTCTTTGTCAAATAGCAATCGACAATCCAAAATCCCCACCACATTGTTTATAAAGCTCAACCTGCAAACTCAAGAGATCTTGCATCATTTAATGACCAACAATTATTGTAATAGTGAATAACATTCATCTACTAACTTCAGCTTTCTTTGTAAAATCCGATTTGGAATATAGACTAGGATTCAAAAATGCCCCAACTGTAAACAATGGAGAAGAAAGTTGTCTTTCCCATTTCTCTTCGATGATTGTAAGATATAGTGTGTACAAAGAAGACCTATGTTTCAGATTGGCCTATGTTTTAGATTGGCCTTGATTGTGTCCTTGGCCCTTTCCATGGCATCATAAAAATATCCAATTGTTGCCTTTGCTCCTCTATTAGTTAAGTAAAGCACCTTCACCAAAGGCTCACAAACATGGATAACAAATTGACATTGAAACCAAAATTATCTATCTTTCAGTATAATTATGAAAACTTCAACTCCAGTTAGACCTAGCATGTTGAGATGCAACTCACTTATTACTTGTAAACATTTGTCTTAACTCTTTCTTCTTCATAACAAAAGACTGACGTGATAAGAATTTTGTTGCAAATCTCGTCACAGTAGGATGACATAAATTCCTGCCATTGGTAAATTCCTTTCTCATTAAATTTAACACCTATGCATGATTATAGATGAACTTGGTCACTTTTTTAGCTTTTTGCATAGTCTCATCAATAATAAGAAAATACCTAAGATTCCCTATATCCTCTAGCATTAGGTCACTGCAATGTGCAGCACAAGGAATCCAAAAAAAAGAATTATACTTATTCTGTAACCTTCTTCCTGTCACTTTATAAGCAGTATCATTTTCAGTAATGAACTGAACAATTTTTTCTGACCCTACTTTATTCACAACTTCATCAAATATCTCAAACAAAGTATCAGTATTTCTAATTAGGTCAGATGCATCAATAGACTTCAAAAATATTGAGTCATTTGCAGAATAAACTAAAAATTAATAATAGGTTCTTGTCTCCTAGCTATTTGTCAACCATCACACGTGATTGAACACCCAAAAGTACCCCAATTCACTCTTCTTTCTGCCAAATAACTTCTAATTTCAGAAACCGAATAACTTAAAAGTTTAACTCTTAAGTCATCAATCGAAAGAGCTTTGTATTCCGAACCGTAAGAGGCTATTGCATCCACTATAGGTTGATAATAACAAGACTAAGAAGCATTGAATGATGAAAAAGCATTGAGTGATAATGAACCTGTACCATACCACTATCTAGCTACTGCCATATCGATATTGTAAGTCGCATCTCTTGATTGCATTGCACTATGAATTGAAGGTTAGGTTCTAGGAGTTGTTAATGGTGCAAAAAAATTAGTCACCTGCTTTCTTCTTTTCCTCATCTCAGGTCCAGGTGTAACACTCACTTCTTCCTGGGCCTAGGATGGAACACTACCACTACCACCTTTAACATTTTCACAATCATCAAGAAAACTAGCAAACAAAATTTCACTACCAATTTCAAAATTCAACCTTTCCCTTCAATCTTTCTCATGTTGATATTCTTCAAGTTATGTTTTCATTTGTCACTTCACATAATGACTTAGTTTTTTACAGGATTCTACATCTTCTTTAACCCCAGTTAAATGCTTATTCAATCGGGTGATTCCTCTACCTTTCAAATGCTTGTTACAAAACAAGCAAATTGTATGATTCTTCATACCTGGGACCAATGCAGCATGAGCCCAAGTTGGATCATTATATCTTCCTGAAGCAGTTTGATCATGAGTACTTGAACTTCCTTCTATTTATCTGTAATAATAAATGAAGATATTAGTTTTGTAAGAAATTAATCCTTTAGCAGTTTCATCAACAAAATTAGCAATGCTAAGTCCTTCATGAGGCAATGCAACATAAAAAATGTCTTTAAATCTTTATATTAAGCCTAAAGAAGCATGAAACTAGAGTAAAATTCAGAAATAGATAGACATTCCTATTGGAGAGTAGCAAAATTTATGCTAAATTTAAAATCGAAGTACAGTGTTATGCTTTGTAGTCTTGAAGGTTCAAAGATTTAAGATGATGGCTCAATGAATCCAAAAATTCAAGTCATGAATTAAAAATCCTCAACTTCACTTAGCATGTTCATCTTTATTCTTGCTTTTTCAGGAATATGATTATTGTCATCGACATATCTTCGTAAATCCTTGCCTTTAATAAATATCTTGAAATGGAATGCACAAGTTGAGTAATTGTTTTCATTAAGATGAACTAAGAAACTTTCACACTTATCCGAAGATATAATGCCAATGTACTATAATTGAGATAAAAATGGAATGATAAGAAAATAAGGTTTTGAATATGCGAAAACTATAGGATGGACTAATTTTGGGATAATAAAGGTGAATATGCAAGAGACTTGATGAGATGGATGGATTTTGGAATAAAGACAACTTAGAGATATAGATTTTACCTTTTTTGCTAACTTACTATACAATAATTACAATTACAAAACCTCCTCTTCGGCTCTTAAACAAGACCATAACCGAATTATCATTATACTCAATTAATTATTTACTACATATCCAAATACCATTACAATAATTTTAAGAATATATCAATTAATTATTTACTTGAAAGTCTTTACATTCTCGATTTTAAGGTTTTAATTTAATTTCAAACTTTCTAACTTTTAATTCATGCATGTTGTGCTTTTCAATGATAAAAAAATTTAAGATAAATCTCACATGATCCAAATCACAACTAATGAACCAAATTCATTTCATTCAACTCCAATCCATTATCCAATCAACGCAAATCAAAAATCTAAATCGCAATTTCATTCCAACTTCTAACTTCCAACCCATTCACAATCACAAATGCAATTAAGCAGATAAAATCAA
Organism: Erythroxylum minutifolium; assembly: GCA_027123815.1. Taxonomy (NCBI): domain Eukaryota; kingdom Viridiplantae; phylum Streptophyta; class Magnoliopsida; order Malpighiales; family Erythroxylaceae; genus Erythroxylum; species Erythroxylum minutifolium. The sequence continues at coordinate 9,606,041 of JAOTJB010000210.1, read as the reverse complement.
TTGAAAAGCGAAAACACACCCAAACAATTTCACAATCAATTTTCGGATCAGGTTAGATTTAGATCTTGTTGGTATAGTGCTCTAAAGGCAATCACCTTTAGCACTTTTGTACAAACTTTATTTTGATTAATAAAGCGAAAGACATTTTTCATTAATTTGATATTCGTTAATATATGAA
>JAOTJB010000210.1:9584516-9595714 GCA_027123815.1 Erythroxylum minutifolium | reverse complement strand
CTATCTTCTTTTTTGATGAAATAAGAAAAGGTTTAAATATTAAAATGGGTGGTGATATTATGATTATATCTAATTTCAGTGACTATAGTCAATATGAGTTCAACTGCAATTAAAGAACAAAGAAGAAATGACAAAATATTTTTTGTATTTCTGCATGACTATAATGTTATGTACATCCATCTATTTATACACACTATGTGACTCCAAATAAAGGAACAAATCAACTAAATAATTATACAATATTAATGTACATGATACTAGGACAAAATGAAGGCTAAATGTATATTGATATTTGACTTCCGAAGATTAACTTAATATCCTCCCATAAACTCAAGGTGGTAGTAAAGACGATAACTTCATTTTAGCGAGAAGATCTTGAAAACGTTAAGGTCGATGTGATTTGTAAAAAGATCAGTAATTTGTGCTTGAAATGAAAATAAGACAAGTTGTATAGTACCATGAAGCACATGATGATGCACAAGATGACAATCAATCTTGATGTGTTCGGTTTATTCATGAAAGACATTATTATGAGCAATCTGCATTGCACTATGATTATCATAAAAGAAAGGAATTATTGAAGAAAAGGAGACAAAGGGATTTGCCAAGAAAGAAATAGTATCTTGTAATAGATCAGCAATCAGTTGAGTTTCTAGCCCAGTCGACATTAGAGTATACACGTAACTCCAATAAAAAGAATGACTAAAGTAAAGCGCATGAAATAAGGTGCCTTGAATGTACCAAAGTATACGAAGAAAATAAAAAAAACGAGTAGTATGAGGTGCATATATGAACATCATGAGCAATATCTGGACGAATGATAGTAAAGTATATAAGATTATCAACTAGTTGTTGACAAAGTGTACCATCACTTAGAGGAGTTCTATTAATGGCAGAGATATAATCAATAAAATCGACTGAAAAGTGTTAGCAATTTTAGTGTCAGTAAGACCAGCATGAGAGATAAGATCAATAACATAGTTGGATTGAGATAAATGGTAGCTTGAATCATCAGGAGATAGTTACAAGACCTAAAAAATAACTCAAGGGACCTAAATCTTTCATTTCAAACTGTTGATGAAGACAAGAATTGAGAGTAGTGATCTCTTGAGTATCATTACTAGTTATTATCATGTCATCATCATATAAAAGGAGAAGAGTGCACCCTTGGTCTGTTTTTTGGATAAATAAAGCATGGTCATAAGAGCTAGACATAAATTTAAGAAGATTTATGGTGGAGCTAAATTGAGCAAATCATGCTCGATAAGCTTGTTTAAGGCTATATGAAGCTTTGTGAAGATCACGACAAACTTTATTAGGTGGATAAGCATACCTAGGGGGAGGTTGCATATATGAAAAATTGTTCTCGGAGCATATTTAAAAACCTAGAGTACGAAAGCAGAATGCTGTGAGAAAGAATGAAGAAGACTCTAGTATTTTGACTCCTTTTGTTACAAAAGAGACTTTAATACCATGTAGAAATAGAGAACAAAGAGGAAATGGCAAAATGCTTTCTGTATTTTTGTGCGTCTATAATGTTATGTACATCTATCTATTTATATACTCTAGATGACTCCAACTAAAGAAACGAGTCTACTAAATAATTACACGGTATTAATATACATGATTCTTGGAGAAACTGAAGGTTAAATATACGTTGATATGTGACTTATGAAGCTTATGTTAATATAACAAAGTTCTAAACTATCATCTTTTTCGGTGAAACAATAAAAGGTTTAAATATCAAAATGGGTGGTGATACTATGATTATGTCTTATTTCAGTAACTATAGTCAATATGAGTTCAATTGCATCTAGGGCAAGCTTTCAATTGATGCTATTAATAACTTCAAAATTCACAAGAACCATAACATTTGTAATCCAAATTAACCGCAGTTTAACTAGTCGAAACTTTTTAGTTTTGGTGTCGATAATATGTACTAAGGTCTTTTTACTGTGAACCCCACAATAGGTATATTTATGGTTTCCAATCAATAGTTCTAACAAAAGTCTTCAACTTCACTCCTGTACCTTTCCACTTCAATTGATGTTGCAACTCTCACTCTCTGTCCATCTCCCTTTATATTAAAGTGTGAAACGCAAGCTTCTTTCAAAGGGACATGAACAATCATTGCACCCTTGTAGGTATTAATGCTAACATTTGGCATTGAAAAGGAGATTTATTTAATAATACTTTCTAGACCCCTAATATATATTCTATAAGGAGACTATGATTGAAAACAACAAAATTTGGACAAATTTGAAAAGACTTCTTTTTGTACTCTTTTTCTTGATCGATGGACTAAAACGAAAGAAGTTATTTTTACTAGTAATGTGTCAATTTCTATGAGATGATGATTGATCATCATGTGATTTAGAGTGGATATCTCCCTTTGGCTAATTTCTGTTGTATGATTTCATATATTTGAAAAGCCAAGTGTATATGATGAAGACTTAGCACCTACAGTTCTCAAATATGCACATGTAACTAAAGAAATTTATCTGTTAGTCATTCAAGAAAAAAGATCTAGTTAAAACAAAGTGCTTGTGTGTATAACTATGATGTTCTGGGGGGCTGTGAGTGGAAGAAAAATAACAATAGCCAAAGAACGGAAGGCATAGGTTAAAATTATGTCTAAGCCATTAACAAACACTAACATGGAAGACTCATATCGACCTCAAAAGGGTTAACCCTACTCTTGTCATCCTAGCAATATCTGTCAAGAGCGTGCATATATGTTTTATTATGTGTTAAATCCTCATTGACTCGTGGCCTAAAGAATCTCCCATGATAAGAAAGAAGTTTACGAACATATATGATATTGATGGTTAAAGTAGTATAGGCCGGCATGAATATACATGGGAACAAGATATATGGTCCACTGGTTGAGAGACAGATTGAGAAGGGGAGATACATTAATGGGCACAGATGATAAGCTGAAAGGGTCCTGCAAAAATGGCCTATAGATCAATATCGATGATGAATGGTGAGATTCGGAGATTGGTTGTCTCCGACCCTGCCCTCGTGCTGTTGATCAGATCTTTCGGAAGGATTCAGCGTGAGGAGGGGTCCATTGCACATCAATAATAACGCGTTCGAATTGACTAGTTAGATCTCTCTTTGCTTATGTTCCACAAACATAGATGTCTCTTTCTGGGTCTAGATGTATACTTACGCTTCGTTCATGCATTAGGTTTTTTTGTCAAAAAGGTATAATTCTTATTGCATTAGCCTTTTTCCTCTCTTTTTTTTTTTTTCCCTCTTTGAGCTTTCAAGTCAAGGAACTTTCTGACTAAATTCATCATGATTGACACCAACGCACAAGATCTGCGCTTATGTCAGTAGTGTCCCGATTTCAGACGCTCTTCATTTGGTGGACTCACTTTACAGGTTCTGTGCAGAATAGCTGGAAATTCTGGAGAAATTTCAAGAGATGAATGAACATGGAGTGCTATATACGGATACGCAGCTAGCAGATTATAATGATATTGGTTTTACTCAGGATATTGCTTATTGTAAGCCAAAAAACAACAACAAAATTGTCTCCCAATTAGGGTTTCTCACGAGAAGCATCAAATGAACAATTTGAAGCATAATATTCTTAGAAAATTATAAAGAAATGACGATATGACTTCATCCTGTTGGAATTGACATTTCATGGATTCACTATATAAGTTGGAGTTTTGTTTTTCTACAATTCTAGTCCTTGTATATAGTGAATACAAAACGATGGAGTTATAGGTAGTTATTCTAAAAACATACACAAGAAATATATGACCAAGTTAAAAAAGATGAATGCACAATTACCAATGATAACCATTCCATTTTATCAAGCTATAAGATGATTCCATCCACTACATAGAGTTGTCTCATTCCCGATCCCACAAGAAACAAAATCACTCCCCAAAAAGCTCATTGAAACCCGCAATAGAATAATTACTTCCCTATGAAGGTGTCCACATACCCCTTGTAATTATTTCCAACCAATGCTTCTATGCATTTCTTATAGCCCCCTACCCGCTTTCAGGCAAACAAACGTGTGGCTCGATGCCTCCACAAGCTTATATATGTATATCGACATTATCATTAAGTTGAAAATAAATCGATTATCTCCTATTCACTATTATTACAAAATCCTTAGTAAGCATGATCAATTGGAAATTTATGATAAGGGTCAGCCTTTAGGCTTTGCAAACAACCACCCCATATACTTGTGCACCTCGAGAATTTGAGTTTTACACAATGATGAAAGTAGGAGAATTAATCATGTGATTGACCCTCTTATCACCCAAAAACTAATCACACTGTATTAAACCTTAAGCTAGCTTTCAAACTTTTGTCCACTTGCTTAAAATGGTAGTTACTAAAATTAAGTTTATATGCCATAATTAGATAGCCTGGCCTTTTATATATCTATGTGTGAAATTTATAATAATCTGTGTTGAAATCATCCATCTCATTATTCAAATGGATATTAAGTAGAATTAATTTCATTAAACTCTTAATATATTTTAAATAAATAAATAATTTATAATAAGAGAATTATTATTCGTATACGTATTAAATAAATTATTAAAATCTCACAATAATTTGTTAATTAAATATTTTAATAATTCCATCAAGCAACTTTATATATTCAATTCAAATTCAACTTAAGTGATGTACAAAATAAACCTACATTTCTAATATGAAATCTTATAGGATTTGAATCTAAGACCCTAAGATGAAATCTTATAGGATTTCTAATATGAAATTTTATAGGATTTGAACCTAAGACCTTAATAGGAAATCTTATAGGATTTCTAATATGAAATGTTAGAGCTTACCAATGCGACTTGAGCCATCTCGGGACGTACTGTTCCTTCAAGTTCAACTATTGCATTATTAGGTCAAAGCTTTTCTTTCTCAAGTTATAAGTTCCTTTTCTTTTCTTGGGAATAGCCGAGACAGATGGTTGAATCAAAATCATGAAAGCCCACGGTGCGCTTGAAACTTATGTTGGCGAACCAAAACTACATGGGCTGAGCATTAGGCTCTTGAATGGACTTATATTCTTACCAAAAATCATGTCCACAATGGTTATTTCTCCTGATTTCGAGGCGTCCAAGTTTTCGATGTCTGTCTACTGCTTGTTGACAACCCAAGCAACAATTCTATAAGAGTTGGGTTTGACGTTTCAGGGGTCGTTAGGAGTTTGAATTGACATAAATTTAATGGAGATAAGGCTTGATTGGCTTCTGGGGATGGCGTGGATCGCCGGAATTGCACCTATACTAGTGGCTTCTCTCCCTTTTTCTCAACTAAGTTATTTTCATAACCTTTTACTGGGATTTGCTAAGAGAGGCAAGATTATGCAAACTTCAACCAAGGTAGATCTTCGAACGACTTCTGAAATGCTAGATTATGTTTTGGGATTTTGAATATACGTATTCTATTTTGGGTAGCTTTTAGACGGTTATCTAATCACTTGGCTTGTTTGTGGTATTGATACTGAGTTTGAACTTGTTATATGATTGGGAATTTAAGTTTTAGAGCTGATTATGGAGATGTATGTATGCGTTTATTGTTTACTTGCCAGTGTAGACGTTCACGGTTCCGCAAAGATTGTTTTTGCACTTCTACGTGTTGGGTGTGATGTGGACGACCTTTTTGCTGGTCATAACTTGGCACTACGCATCAAAAATGGCTCCGCTGGATTCGTTGGATTACTTCGGCACTGCTACTGACTTATTTGGGGATTCGCATATGCTTTCCTTGCATGCTTCTCATTTGCTCAATACTGAGCAGAGATACATGATTTGGATATCTACGTTTTTGCTTTTGTTGATGGAAGTACATGTCTTGAGGCGCCTTTATGAGACAGTTTGCGTCTTTAAGTACAGCGCTTCAGCTCGGATGCATATTTTTGGCTACCTCACAGGCCTTTTGTGAGTTTTTGATGATATCTTATCTCGATTATGTTATCACTTCATGGTTGCTTTTTGCTGCTCCTATTGTTTCGTCAATTAGCAAAGGAATTTGTTTGTTAAACTCTTCTGGACACCAAAGTTTCATTGAGCTGAATTTTGTATTTGTACTTTCATGGGGCAGCTTCTATACAGCCGCTCCTTTGTCACTCTGTCATTGTTGTGTGTTGGAGGCTCTCAACTTTGCAGCTGAGGAGGCAGTTAAGTTAAATGTTAGAAGCCAAGAGAAGTCATTAATTGAATTCTGTTGGTGGACACATATGAAACCCATGGTAAAGCTTGGGTGGTTTCAGTGGGTTGGTGCTGCTATATTTGCGTGGGGTTGGCTGCATCAATATCGATGTCATTCAATTTTGGTACAAACATTGTCTCTCTCTCTCTCTCTCACACACACACACACGCACACACACACGAAGTTGGTGAATCAGTCAATTTTTGGGGTTCAGTTGCAATGACTTGTGGTTACTGATTTCAATCCCAGACTTGTTTTCCATTGACCTTTTAAAACTGTTCCTTCAACTTTTTAGTTTCCATTCGCTTAGCAGATTTTATTTTGTATTTGCTGTTTGGGCATGTCCCTATTTCATAACAAAATTATTGTCTGTTTGTTGGCTTTTGTTCAGGGCTCTTTGAGGAAACATGGAGACCAAACTGACAAGTATGTGATTCCTTATGGGGATTGGTTTGAAATAGTTTCAAGTCCGCACTATTTGGCTGAGATGGTATCTCAACTTTCTCTGTTCCTCTCTCGCAAAGCTGCATTTTTTGAATTGATGACAGGGCCAATATTTTTGTTCTGCAAGTATATCAGCATCATTACTTGACATTCTCATTTCTTGTAACGCTTCTTTCAGGTAATTTATGTTGGTTTGTTGGTTGCAAGTGGAGGCACCAACTTCATTGTATGGTTGCCTTTTGTTTTTGTGGTAATGCCAACACCAGCTACCTTGGTCTTATTTAAGTTATTTAAGTGTTGGAATGATTCCCCTAACTTAATTCTATGATGTTGTTTTCACAAAAATCCCTTTCTAATTGTTGTTGCAGGTGGCTAATCTTACATTTGCAGCAGCAGAAACACATAGGTGGTATCTGCAGAGGTTGAAGAACTACCCTCGCAATCGACGTGCTGTGTTTCCATTTATATATTAGTGATTTGTGCATCCCGATAGTTTCGTACTACCGAAGTTTACGATCCTGATAGTTTCATACTACTAAAGTTTTAAGGAAATTTTTTTACCATGTTAGACGATAGCTTAGACGCATTCTAGTTTTAGTCTTCACCTAGGGCAGAATTTGAAGCTGAAATACCAATCAAATGGACTAACATGAAAAGATCCATACTCTTGCACATATAAAGCCTGGTCATTCGAAACCTGGAAAACAGTTACCAAAACTGGACGATCTGTATACCATGTGCTCAAACTTGCCAACTCCATTGGATTTGGTAAGCAAACGGGTGCCTAAGCGATTCAAGATTTGTTTCCAAGTTGGTGCAAGTTAGGCTCGATATGGTGGGAGCCCAAATTTTGTGTCTTGGGAAAACAAAGCAATGAGGCCCATCTATCCCATTAATTTCATCTTGGCCCAGCAAGTCTTCGTCGCAAGTCTAAACTTGATGTCCTTGTAAGAAGAGTCAAGAGTATGAAACCGACGAGTCTCCAAGTCATACCATTATCCGAGAACGGGATTTAGGTTATGTTTGTTGCGAAATAAAATGTAATATTATTTTATTATTTAAGAGGAAAGTTTATGATAAAATATAATAGAATATTATATCTTATTAATGTTGCGAATATTAGATTAGAGTTAGTATTAGATTGAGTTTTTGTATGGTACTGTACTAGTATCGGTTAATATTGAGTATTATTTTGGGTTATTTTTAAAATTTAAGAAATAGTTTATGAATTTTTTTAGAAATTACAAAATAGTCATATGTTATATTGTACATTTGTACTGTATAGTTTATAAGTTTATATCAATCATGTTTCCAAAAATTATAATAATAAATAATAGTCATAATTAATATGAAATAACAATAATTTTCTAATATTTCACATATAAATAAGAACCACAATTAATATAAAAAAGAAAATTATCATCATACAAATATAAATTAAGAACAATACAAAGTATTTAAGATATTACAATTTCATCATATAATAAATAATAATTACATCAAAACATCCAATAAAAAGAATAATAAATATTCTAAATTCTCAAATTATTACAATTTACAACAAGAGTTCGTGACGAGGAACTAATCAAGTAAAGGTGAAAATTGTAACAAAAATATTTACAATTACATTACATATATAGATCTTAACATATACGTTAAATATAAGTAAAATTTAAAAAAGAGAAAAAACAAAAACCTGGAATTTCATTCAATCATCTATGGAAGGATACCTGATATAACTACACTGACCTCAGTTATCATTTGGTATAAAATCCTCATTATTGAGAGGAGTCTAATGATCATCATCATTCAAATTCAATGCACCAAATGACATGTCGATGCTTTTCCAACCAAGATTATCTTCCAAATCATTCACATTTATCAAATATGGTTCCTTAGAAACTCATTCCACCATATTATTAATAGAAATTGGATTCGTTGAACTACTTGTACTATTAAGAGTCTTAGTAAGCAATAAAATTTAATTATTAGAAAATTATAAGAAAATACATCAGAATTAATAATGATAATAACATACCTTTCTTAAAGTTTTAAATTGTAACGAATGAATACCAAGTTATTGAATCTCTTGTGCTCCAATCTATTCTTTTTCTTGGAATGGATAAATTCAAATGTACTACAGTTCTATTCATAGCCTGGTGCACTCTCACATTGACTTAAAACCTGAATTGCAAACTTTGGCAATTTTGGAACACCACTTTTGAATTGATCCCACCAAGAAACTGTAAGTCGTAAGACAACAAAAATAGCGTTACAAATAAAATAAAGTGATAATTAATTTCCAAAAAATAAGAAAAAGATAACAACTAATACCTGGACAAAGTTTTGTTCTTTATCAAATAGCAATCGGTAATCCAAAATCTCTAGAAGACTACTTATAAAGCTCAATTTGTGAGTTTAAGATATCTTGTATCATTTTGTGGCCAACAATTGTTGTAATAATGAATAACATTCCTTTACGAACTTCAGCTTTCTTTGTAAAATTTAGTCTAAAATATACACTAGGATTAAAAAACGCCCCAACTGCAAATAATAGAGAAGAAAGTTGTCTTTCTCATCTTTTATTAATGATTGCAAGACACGGAGTATACAAAGAAGGTCTATGTTTCAGATTGGCCTTGATTGCTTCCTTTGCCCTTTTCATGACATCCAAAAAATAACTTATTGGCTTTTCTTCACTATTAGTCAATCGAAACACTCTCACCAAAGACTCACAAACTCGAATAACAAATTGAAATTGAGATGAAAATTCTCTATCTTCCAGTATAATGCTGGAAATCTTTAATCCAGTATTAGACCTAGCATGCTAAAATGCAATCCATTTATCACTTGAAAACATTTGTCTTAACTCTTTCTTCATTGAAACAAAAGATTGAAGTGATAAGAAATTTATTGTAAATCTTGTTATACCAAGACGACATAAATTCTTACCATTGGTAAATTCCTTTATTATTAAATTCAATACCAATTCACGATTATAGATGAACTTGGTCACCTTTTTAGCTTTTTGCATAGTCTCATCAATGATAGGAAAATATCTAGGATTCACTATCTTCTCCAACATTAGGTCGATGCAATGTGCAGCGTAAGGAGTTCAAAAAAAAGAATTATACATATTCTGTAACCTTCTTCCTGCCACCTTATAAGCTGAATCATTGTTAGTGATGAATTGAACATTATTTTCTGGCCCCACTTCATTGACAAATTCATCAAATATATCAAATAAAGTATCAGTATTTCTAACAAGGCTAGATTCATCAATGAACTTCAAAAACATTGAGCCATTTGCAGAATAAACCAAAAAAATTAATAATAGGCGCTTGTCACTTATTTGTCTAACCGTCACACATGATTGAACACCCATAAGTAGCCAAATTCACTTTTCTTTCAACCAAATAACTTTTAATTTAAGTAACTGAGCAACTCAAAAGCTTGCCTCTTAAGTCATCAATCAAAAGAGTTTTGTATCCCGGAACATAAGAGGCTATTGCATCCACCATAGGTTGATAATAATGTGATTGAGAAGCATTGAATGATGAACTTGTATCATAGCACCATCTAGATACTGCCATATCGACATTGTGAGTCACATCTCTTAATTGCATTGCATTACGAATTGAAGGTTGAGATCTAGGAGTTGTTTGTGGTGCAAAAAAACTACTCACCTGCCTTCTTTTTTTTTCTCACATCAGGTCCAGGTGTAAGATTCACTTCTTTCTGAGCCTAGGATGGAATACTACCGCTACCACTACCACCTTCAATATTTCCACAATCACCACAAAACCAGCAAATGAACTTCTACTACCAATTTCAAATCCTTCCCTTCTATCTTTCTCATGTTGATATTCTTCAAGCAATATTTTCATTTGACACTTCACATCATGACTTACTTTTTTACATGGTTCTACATTTTTTAACCCCAGTTAAATGCTTCTTCAATCGGGTGATTCCTCCACCTTTCAAATGTTTGCTACAAAATAAGCAAATTGTATGGTTCTCATACTCGGGACCAATGAAGCATGAGTCTAAGCTGGATCATTGTATCTTCCTGAAGCAGTTTGATTAGGAGTACTTAAACTTCCTTTCATTAATCTGTAACAATAAATGAAGACATATATCAAAATCATACACAATTCAATTTAATCCAAAACAATCCAATTTTATCTAACAAAATTCATCTATAATTTAGAAACTAACAATTCAAGTTTTCAACATACACAATTACACAATATGCATTTTATATGATTACATCCCTAGATGAACATTTATAAATTTATATATTACTAGCTAAGGTAGGACTTGGTCTTTTGATAACGAGAGCACATGTTTGCATTTATTAATTGGACAAATATTTGTGAGCATTGAAGGTACATTCATATGTACGAAAGTGAAACTTGTAGCTAATAAATAAACCACACACTTGCTAGCAGGACTTTAGAAGTTGTAAAAACAAATTATTTTTGTCACATATGATTGAAGTAACAAGATATATTAACTTATGATTAAACTGTATGGATGGTAGGCTGAATGTTAAG
>JAOTJB010000210.1:9524991-9536754 GCA_027123815.1 Erythroxylum minutifolium | reverse complement strand
CCATGATTTTCTTTTTCTCTTTTGTTTTGAACAAAAATGTTCTGTTTCTCTTTATCCATCCCTGTCCCTTCTTGCATTTCCTACTCTCCTCTGGTCAAAAAAGAAAAGAAATTAATAACAATTACATTAATAATTTTTTAAAAGGTTGAGTAACTTTTTGGGTTATAATTGTAAAGTGCACAAAAGCTATTAGGTAGCCATCCGTCATCGAACAAAACTAAGGCCCACTAGGGTAGGCTTAAAAGGTCAAGTCTTTTAGACGGGCCGCAGATTGCTTTGTTTAGACAGTTGAAAAATCGACGTGCGAACTGATTGGTGGCAAATTTGAATTGATAATGTAGCAGCGGGAGGCTGATTTTATGGGCTAAAATTAAAAGTGAATACAACTTTGAAAGGGTTTCCAGACATTTGATAACTTTTAAAAAGGGTGTTATTATGGAAGAGAATTTACTTTATTACCACCAATAGTGGACCAACCTCCCTCGCGTGCAACTTTCTATTCATTTGGCTAGGCTGTGCCAGGTGTCACTCTTTAGCTTCAGGACGTAAGGTACTTCATTTCTTTTATTAAGATAGTAGACTCGTTTCTAGGAATCGAGTAAATAGGTTTTGATTTGAGGATTTTCACCGTATTGTTAACCACACAATTATTGAAGCAGTCGGACAGAACTCTTGACTCATTTCTGGCACGCGTCGTGATTGTTTCTGGTTGAACCATAGGTCCATCAACGAGGCTAATTGTTGAACATAGAAAAAGCTGACAGCATTCATGGCAAGAACTTATTACCATTTCAAGGTTTATATCGTCTCAAGGGAAGAAAGAAATCCATCCCTCTATAGATAAAATTGAAGAACATATATTAAATGGGGAAGTTTTGATCAAAGCAAAGGTTGAAGTTTGGTATCATTTGTTGAAGAAGTGAAGCACGGTCACATGGACTCAAACCACTTGTCACCCAAACAGATTGGTGACCATATACATCTCCGTCGGTCAACTTTTGCGGGTCAGCATCCATGCACTTCTATGTTACGTTGGTTAGCATTCACTTTTACTCTTGTCCATTTTGTCAGTGTCACCTGAGTTTATAGCTATTTGCCAACCTCCAGTGCTACTCACTCATCACTCACTCAACTAACTCAAACCCAGAGCCATTTCCCAAAACTCAATCCTGCCCTTCTCCAGATACCAAGAATCACTTAAATTTAAATTTTCGTTCAGGTTCACTTGATTTCTGGTGGATATTAAGTATTTTGTGGAAGTCCATTCACTAGTAATATACATTAAATAACATATAAACTAAACGTGGAAGAAAACAAAATACCTCAAGCCATTGTTATCTTTGCTTGAAGAGTCTACATTTTGGGGTTCTTATAAGCTCTCAATTCCTAATTTAATGGTGTATATTTTTCAGAAGAGAAAAGAAGCTTAAGGATTCCAAAAATCTTGAGTGAAAAAAGATATAACAATGTACTTCCATCAAGCACACTTTCAGTTGCTATAACACCAGGATATTCATACCTATTAACTACATAATGTTGGACCATCATTTATGGTTATTAAACTAGAATATGAACGTTTCTCATATTCTTGCACTTGGTTCATGCGTTTAACTTGGTATCAAATCCTAATCCGATCCAGATATATAATATACGAATCATGGTGATAAGTCCTCTAGTAGTTTAGTATTATCTTCTATGTATTACAATATACTATATTTGTATCAACTGAACGTGATAACATTATTCTAGGTCAAAAATAATCTATTTTCTGAAAATTCAATAATGTCCACCATAAGATGAGAAAATGTTATAAGAGTTTCACGAAAACAACATTATCCATACAACGAAAACTATATGATGGACTCAATCTCATTCTTACAACATAATCCTTGAACTTTATTGGTGACATGCCTTTTGTTAAAGGATCAGCTATCATCAATTCAGTATTAATGTGCTCAATGACCACTTTTTTTTCTCAACGCATTCCCTTATAGATAAAAACTTAATGTCAATGTGTTTATTCTGACTACCATTCTTATTTTTTTTAGCTAGAAAAGTACTAATTAACTTGTCACAATATATGTGCAATGGCCTAGAAATAGAATATATAGTTCTAAGCCCATACATGTGATGTAGCCTCAAAACAAGAAACAAACTCAACCTCTATGCTGGAAGTAGCATTCAAAGACTGTTTGGCACTCCTCCAATATATGACTCTATGGCAAACATAAAGATATAGCCTGATGTTCACACCTAGAAAAATTTGAATCTGAGTACCTTATTACCTCTATATTATCAGTTCATTTGTACATAAACATATAATCTTTGGTCCCTTGAAGGTACATCAATACTTTCTTTGCCACTCTACAGTGATCTAATCTTGGGTCACTCTGAAGGTACCACGGAATCTATCTCGATGGATCTTAATGCCAATGATATAAGACCCACAACCCATATCTTTCTTTTCAAAATTCTTAGAGAGAAATTATTTGACATCATGTAACAAACCCCTATCATTTGTTGCAAGTAATATGTCATCCACATATAATACAAGAAAACAAATTTTACTCCCATCACCTTTTAGTATATACATTGATCCATGATATTTTCTTTAAAACCAAATGATGAGATAATATCATGGAATTTGAAATACCTCTGGCGGGATGCTTATTTCAATTTATATATGAATCTTTTAGGTTTGCAAACTAAATGCTCACCATTATTAAAGGAGAATCCTTCTGGTTATTTCATATAAACCTTTCCTCTAAGTCACCATTTAAGAAAGTCATTTTCACATCCATTTGATGCAATTTCGTGTCAAAGTGAGCAACCAATGCCAAAATTATATGAAGTGATTCTTTTCTAGACACAGGAGAAAATGTATCTATATAATCCATTCCTTCTTTTTGAGTAAATCCTTTAGTAACGAGTCTTGCCTTGTATCTCTCAATATTGCTTGATGAGTCTTTCTTTGTCTTAAATACCTATTTGCAGCCTATGGGTTTTGCTCCTTTAGGTAACTTAATAAGATCCCAAAAATCGTTATTCTTCTTAAATATGGCACCTTAGGGCTCATTCTTCCCTAACACAATCTCCATCATTGTCCTTACCTTTATTGGAAAGAGGGTTAAAGGCATTGAGCCGCTTTAAGATCCCCCTAAAGCACAACTCCAAACGATCCTTTAACAGTTAGATAATTCGATGCTCCATCTCCTTTAATGCTCCCCCACCCCCCGATCCTCGAACCTAGGGTTATTTGTAATGTGGTTTATTTTTGTCTTGTTGTCACTAGATATGGAGGTGGTGATTCAATCCATTTAGATACCACTTGATACAATAAGAAATAAAAAAAACTAAGCAACATGTTTAATTTGAAGAAACACGATAATCCACTCATAAAGAAAGCTTAAAGCTAAATGAATATAAGATTATTATTAATAGAATGTCTAATACAATATTTAGGAAGCCTATTTATAGGCTTGACAAAACAATCCTAATATAAACAAAAATAGCAAACTAAGATCAAGTAAGAAATTTAAAGAAAATAGGAAACTAAAATAAGTAGAAAACTTATGTAAATAGAAAACCACAAAAGTAGAACCTATAGAAATAAGAAACCAACTCAAGTAAGAAACTTATGGAAATAGGAAACATATTGTAATAGACATTCCACATCAATGGCTAAGTGAGAAGGATATCATAAAGGTGAAACGAAAGTTAAGCAACAAGTATATTAAAATAAATATGAGAATAATCTTAAGTTAATTTAATCTAAAACTTATATTTGTGGGTCAGTGATGGTACTATTATTGACGACATAAGTTAGCAAAGTCCCTACATAAAGAAAAATATATGAATTAGATCAATTTAAACTAAATTAATAAAGTTTGATCATGAAGTATGAATGTATTTTAATGTTGAGTACAATATATGAGTATTTGTAAAGTTGTCAAATGTGACGTTGTTCAGAGAAGATGTGCGAATTAATGTAGAGCCTAACTCCTAAACAACTAAAGTGAGTCACTGATATTGAACTTAGGGAACTTAGAGAGATTGAGATGTTTAAAGTAAGGAGGGGCCTCTTCTATTGGTTGTATTTGCTTTGGTTTGGGCAAAATTCCGTTAAAAATTGGGAAGAATCAAGTTAAAGATATTTTTGGGAATAGTTTGGCATAAATCGTAAGGTTTTTGAACGAAACAAAATGAGTACCCACCAAAAGTCAATAAGACTACAGTTTTGAGGCTTCAAAGGAGTATGAAGTCAATAATCACCAAATATTAATTAAGTGCATCCTCTAGAAAGCCAATGGTGTGTGGACGGAGGAAGATTTTTAGCGAACTTCCTTCTTTATATGTTGGATGTATTTTTATTTCTAAATACCAACCATAATGTCAACACACAAATATGAGGTACCACGGTCATTATTGATGAATACAAGTAGTTTGGTTAAGGTAAGGATGGTAATGGGTCGGGTCAGGCTTAAACCTAAGCCTGAGCTTGAACCCGGAGCCCAGATCATCCTAAATTTTTTATCCATTTAAAATAAAAAATAAAAAATGATATCAATTTATTGTTTATAATTTTTCGATTTTGTGATGGGTCAGACCTGAGTAGCCCGAGCTCAAGCCTAAACCTCGTCAATCCAAGCCAGACCCATTGAATTCTATCCAGGATGGCTGAGCTAAGCTCAAGTGCCATATCTAGGTTGAGGACATTTCATCTTAAACCATCTTTATAAGCATACTCATGCTATATAAGTTAAAGGTGTTGCCTCTTACATAGTGTATACATAGTTTTATTGATGGTAAGTTAATCGTCCAACAATTTAAAATTGTCAAAAAAATTTGGAAATATATAAAATTTGTAATTCATAATACCTAACTTCAATTTTTATTTTCTTTGCAAATTTTTCATTAGAAAAGTTATGCACGAGCCATCTCTTCAAGTGGGGTAAGATGGAAAAGATTACAGTGGGATAACATAAGTAATAAGGAGGCATTAGATACTTATAGGGTATCGACATAAGTGTAAACGAAGCTAAAGATATTGTTGTTTTTCTATAAATTTATTGATAATATATAGAAATAATATTTGTAAAGTACTAAATAGATTAATTTCTTAATTGATGTTAAACATGGAGTATTGATTATAAAAAATATCATGTAAGAAAGTTTCATTGTAGGTAGAGGCAGTGAGAAAAGTGAGGAATGCTTTGTAAGAGGCGATAGAGGCAAAGGTAATAAGTTAGTAACTTGTTGGGAATTTTGTTTGTTTATAACTTTTGGTTTATATATGAATGCTTCTTGATATTTTAGTCAAATAATAAGAAAGAAAGGAAACCTTGGGCGATTAAGAGTTATTAATGCTTAAGAATATACGTAAACAACTGATCATGAGGTGTAAGGAGATGCTAATGATGAACTAAAAAAAAGAGAAGGTGTTCTAGGATGTGACGAGACATTAATGACAGAGAAGGATAAGGATGAGATTGTCTCAAGGATTAAGAAGACAACAATGAAGGATAAGGCCAAAAAGAAGAAGTTCATGAGAATGTTATATCTTAAAACAAGTCTTCAGTATATTTATATTATAATTATAATGAATTATGACATTGAAGATAAAATATAGGAATCAATAAAGAGTTGGGATCACGAGAAGATGTTGATTATGGATGTTGAAAGTAACAAAATAAGAAGAAGAGAAAAAAAAATATAAGTGTGAATGACAAGGTAAAGTTACATCATTAAAAGCTTAATCGAGTAGTCTGTGTTTGTTGAAACAATTTTGATAACATTAAATACTAAATGTAGAGAATGAGAAAAATATTTTAATATATTCGAAGTTGAGTGTTGGTGATGCCATATGCTTGAAGTTATTAAAAGTTGGAAAAAATTACACCTTTAGGAAAATATTAATGTTGGTGTAAATGTTGTAATTTTAAATATATATATTATGTATAATATTATGTATACCTAGTAGTTTGTTAATGTTTTTTTTATTTACTTTGTTACTTAAGAGTGAGGATTTTGGACTTCCTTTAAGAAATTACATAATAGATTCAATGTTTCCGATGCGTAATCCTACACTTAAATATCTTTAATTGTTAAAAGAAGGCTATTAGATGTACTGGAATTGAATTTCTTGTTGTAATATTATTATGTGGATATAAACTAAGTTTTAAAGGAAAACTTAGACAATTTTTTGTTAATTTTTAATGTTATCACTCATCTTTATGAGTAAAATATTTTTAACAAAATATGATAACTAACAAATAAAAAAGTTTTTAGTAAATATCTTAAATATTACAACTTCATTATTTCAAATACCATAAGCCTATACCCAAAACAAACCATCTTTAAAAGGACATGCCACCACTCTTTAAAATATATCAATACTATGTATAAGAACTACCATAAGTTATATACAAAAGTAATTTAACTAAATACTCTAAATACCATTAATTTATAACTTAAATACTATAATGCTAACAAATAACCATCTTTAATAAAAATTATCACTAATCTTTAAAGAAACCAAAAATATGTCAAAAAATATCATCACTTTTATAAAAATATTTAATCTCAATATTTTAAGTACCATTAATTTATATCATAAATAACATAATCATTATAAATATAATCATAACCTTATAAAAAAGGTTAATAAATTAAAAGTTCCCAACCTTTTAAAGATTTATTTTAGTGATTAACCTTTTAAAACTCATACAACCTAGGTTAAAATGTTGTCGATGTTAATTATTTGTTTATGTGATTAATAATTAGACACCTATATGACATTTAGTGGATATACCACATTAAAAAAAAACTTTCAGAAACAACATTGACTTGGGTTGCAAATGTTCAAAAAAGTTAGTCATTATATTTAAAATTTTAAAAAGTTTGGCAATAAAATGAAAATTTTCTTAAAAAGTTAGAGACTTTTGAATTTCTTATCCTTTATTAGGAAAAAGACCATCACACTTTATAAAAAATATTATCACTTAATCTTGTAAACACTATATGTGTAGACTAAAAATATACAACCTTATACAAAGTATACCAACACTCTTTACAAAATAATTCTACTATTGTAGACAAAATATAGCACCACTTGTTGCAAATAAAACATTTAAGTAATTCTATAGACACCAATAATACATATTGCAAATATAACAACCTTAAAAAATCCATCACTTTTTGCATGTTGATAGATAAAAACACGGCTTGAGAGATACCCATATTTTTACTATTTTTTAGACAAAACGAACTGACACACCCATCTTATAAATTATGTTATAGTGTCAAATTAGCTTATTGAGCTCACAAAAGGAATACAACCTTAAACTTAATTGTGTTACTAACCGTGTTAATTGATGGGTTTTTAATGAAATGCGAAAATCAAGATGATTGTTATTTAGATCATATTCATATTTTCAATACCATCACTAGAAAAGAACACGATTTAGGATATACCTGTGTTTCTAAACATGTTCTTGGATGATTTTCATAAAAAATATAGTTTGTTACACTCCCATATACCAGATTATAATCAGAGCTCTGGTCGCTATGTTAGTAGTATTTGACTAGTTGACGTGTTTGTATCATATATGATTTATTATTTTTAAATGAATTCTAAAAAAGAGTTTTCTAGTAAATCAAAAACTATAAGTACTTTTTAAAATTTTTAAAAATTAAGAAGTTTTTTAAATTACTTAAATCATAGAAGAGATATATGTCTTTTACTCTAATTACATTTGTAAGTAACTTAATATTGTAATAGTTAAACTTGATTTTCCAAAATATTTTATTTATTTCATTTTTATAAGTTATACAAAGATTGCAGCACCTTGTGTATTATACACTTAAAAGTTTGTGTTAGTTCTATGTATTTTTATTTCTGAAAGAGATCATTCAACCAGTTATACTAAATAATCAAATAATTTATTTATTAATTACATCTTCCATAAGCCCCCAAAAACTAACTTTTCATATTATAATTTTTTGTATTTGAAATTCCAAGAAGTATTTAAAATATTCATTTTGTTTATTTCCATATAACACTAAAACTTGGACGAACAATGATAATTGATTTTGTAACATCCCATTTTCCTATGCTAAGGGATATAACAATAGAATATTGTACCTGATGAATAGCAATGAGAAATTAGGAAGTGCATTTCATGCTCACGCATAATATAGCATACAAACACACGAACTTGACTTTTGCACACATTATAATGACTGTTCATGCATTCAATTGACATTTTTTAGGTATAAATGATTTTTTAATGTGATTATGATGTGAATTGGGGATTATATGTCTTGAAAATCGATTTGGTAAGTACAAGTATTGATTTAGAATTTTTGGTAAAGATTTAAAAAATTTCCAAGAATTTTGGATATTTTGGGACTAGGAAAAATGCCAAGTGGTAGGACAATTGACAAATGGTAATAGAAATAAGTGATTAATGACAATAGAAATAATTGATATGTGGTATTAGGATTTAATGACAAATGTGATAGAAAATTGGGAGACAATTAAACTAGAAATTAGAGACAAATGGACTAGTTATTAAAGAGAACCAATTGGAACCATGGGGAGGTGAAAAGTGGCAAGTGACAAGTGTCAATTGCCTTGCCACACTCCCCCACGATTCTTTAACACACTGAAAGACCATTTTAATTGTTTTCATTCTTGCTATATGCTCTCTTTTCTTCATCTCCATATCACGACACTCTCTTCTCACCCTCTCAACGTTGAATCTTGTTCTCACCCTTCACTTGCTACTTCAATTTTTGTCATGTTCTCCATCTTGTTACTAAAAGACCTAACCTTCCACCTTGAATGATGATGGTCAAATGATGTTGGAAGCTAGGGTTAAGTTGTGATTTGAAGACCTTGAAGTTAAACAAGTAAGTGTAAAGCATTATTCTTCATGATTTGTTCACTGAAACATATATGATGATGGTTAGTGATAGATTAATGAGTTAAATGGAGTTGATCATATGCTATAACTTGAGTAAAGAAATGAGCATATGGATGTAATGATTTTGTGTATATGATGAATAATAATTCATAAGTTGTTATAGTGATGTTTTTGAGATAAAACAATTATGAAAATGATATAAAAAGAGTGCAGAAATTTTGATTAGTAAATGGATGTTTTCATGTCTTTTTTTTGTATAATAATGTTGATTTCTTTGGTTGTTATAAAGATGAGTTAGAACGATTTTGAAGTTAAAGAAAAGGCTAAAGTAGTGTCTTGAAATGAGAAAAATTAAAATAATAATTTAGAGATGAAATGAAGCTGATATTGGAGTTGAATATGTAGGAAAATGTCAGTGCATGCATCATATACAAGCAGTGTGGAAAAACAAAAAAATTTGTTTCGGGACTTTCCCGAAGTCCAAGATCTATATGCCTATACAAGGAAATACCATTAAACCTAGGTGAAAATTCTCAATTCACATACATGTTCATAACATACACATATATAGGAATTCATGGCATTTACACAACTCAATCATTCATATAATAACTATGTACCTTGTGAG
This sequence comes from Erythroxylum minutifolium, assembly GCA_027123815.1. Classification (NCBI taxonomy): domain Eukaryota; kingdom Viridiplantae; phylum Streptophyta; class Magnoliopsida; order Malpighiales; family Erythroxylaceae; genus Erythroxylum; species Erythroxylum minutifolium. The sequence continues at coordinate 9,527,199 of JAOTJB010000210.1, read as the reverse complement.
TAGTCTCCTTCGTTCTAGATCTTCTACTCATCAGGTTGTCGTAAACCACAATGACCAAAATAGACCATCTCTAACAGTATCCATGCAGAGATCGGAGAAACTAACCAAATCAAACTATTTGATCCAAAAATGACTAAAAAAAGACAAGAGTGCTAGCTCTTTTCTTTGTTCTATAGAGAGAAAAATACTTTAAAGCAAATAGAGAGGAGGAAGATGAAAAAAATTAAGAGAGATATCAGAATCGTGTGTGAAAAATAATGGCTTGCCAAACCATTAAATGATTATCATCTTACTTTGTACTTTTCATTTTTGTCTTTTTGTCATTTTTGGCTTTTATCAATTAAAGACAATAAGGCTTTAAAGAACCCTTATCTTCCACGTTACACCTCTCTCTCTCTCTCTCTCTCTATATATATATATATATATATAAGAGGTGGTCTAGTCATACTAGGATCGGTCTTACCGGGTCTCGTGTGTGAAAAACATCAGAGACCTATTTCAACAATATCGATGTCACGATCTCATCAGGACATATCCCGATCTCATCAGGATCCATTTGGTTCTATTGCTCTCTATATAATAGATCTATATCCAAAACCATTTTACAAATCCTCCAAGTCACTCTTATGCGTGTGACCCATTAGGTTCCCAATTATGTTGGCCATTTGGATTAACACTAATCTAAGCAAGTCATGAGTGGCGTCTAGCAACACATCATAACCCCCAATTGACTACAAAGTATGTGGTTTGATGAACGAACCCATGCTCGTCACGAACCATCTCATGAACTGTTGGCCCCCAAATTTTTTTATTTATTAAGCATGATTTAAATGAATTATGAGGTGTTGATAAATTAATTTTTGGAGTTAATTTGTTATGACAAGGTTAGTAGGATTTTATGACATGGGTAAATTGATGGAATTAAAGTATTAATGTTGTAAGATTGTATAAGGACATTTTTGGCAAGGCACTTAAGGTTAAAAGGCTATAAGGCTTAAATGAAGGAAAAAGTGGACTTTACTCATTCATTTAGAGTTTTAGTGAAAGAAGTAAATGAAGTCTTGCATTTTAGGGAAGCAAAAATTGTGAGTGTGAGAAGAAAGGAAGAAGAGGAGAAAATCAAGCTAGGGTTGTAGAGGTCTTGAAGAGTTTGAAGAATTTGGAGCTTAAACAAGTAAGTACCATCATTCTTCCTTTCTTGATTTGCTAGATTAACCATGCTTAATGATAGCTGGAAGTGAAAATGAATTTGAATGTGTGTAGGGAGATGTTGATGAATGGTATATGAAAATGTTTTAATCTTTTAGGGTTAATGATCAAAGATAGATTTTGATATATTTGTGAATGATATTGTGTTGAAATGAGCTTGGAAATGAAGTAGAAGAGGTGATTTAGGGTTAAAATGTGTTATATTTTAAAGATGGGGAGTATATAGATGAAGAATGTCCAAAAATGTCTTCAGAATCAGTTTTTGGAGAAGTTCGTCGCAGCAAACTTCTGTCTTCGCCGTGGCGAAATCCTTTTTTCTACACAGACATGTTTTGGTATTTTGGGCATAACTTTTTTTGTAGTTGTCCAAATGAAGTGATTTTTGATTTGGAGTAAACTAGAGACATAGGACTACGAGTTTTGTAAAGAAATAAAGTTAAATTCGGTCTCTAAGGATCTAAAGTGTCGAAGGGAAGTGGAATATAGAATGTTGTGTTAGTATTGGAACAAACCAAAATGTTTAGAGTATAACTTTCAGATTACTGAACCAAATTCAATAATTTTGGTGTTGTTAGAAACTTGAGATAATGGGGGATATTTTTCTAGAAGAACATATTAGCAAATTTCTTCTTTTACCTGATCATAACGATCATGGAAAAGTAGACCCGAAATTCTAGGTTTGAAAGGATTATAGTTCATTTTTAGCTTCTTGATTTCCGAAGTCTTATGAATTTCCTTTGATTTTTATTTGAATGAGAACTTAGTTTGTTATAAGAAACCAAGCAAGCCTGATCCAAGAGAAAGAGGAAAGACAACATTGAACTTGGATTGTCAAGCGAAATTAGGTGGGTAATCTGTTTATAGTTTTTGTGTGAATGGGCGTTGCCTATATGTGTGCATACATAACTTGCTTGATAGTGAATTATGTGATTGTTGAAAATGCATGTGATTTATGAATCTTGATCAAGTTATGCCATTGAAACATGTCATGGCATTTTG
>JAOTJB010000210.1:9514689-9524891 GCA_027123815.1 Erythroxylum minutifolium | reverse complement strand
TAATGTGATTCAAAGAAGATGAATGATGTGTATTAAGTAAAAGTGAATGATAAATTAGATATTTTGTGATCTTATAATGCTAGAATAACCTTAGTGAATGATTGAATGATGAACTTAGAACAATCTTGTGCAAATGAGGTGTAAACCTAAGTTCGAATTAGACATATATGAGTTTTAAAGTATGAATGATCATAAGATGTGAATTAAGGAAATATAACTGAGATTGTTATTGAGTATGCATTATACATAACACACTTATATATATGTGTATGATTGAGTATTAATGTGATTGTGCAAATTAGTAATGTGTAAATGTATATGTGTTGTATGATATAGAAGAGCAATTAGAGCGACAACTTCCAGACATTGCCGAGACCTTGAGGGAATAACTATCTGCAGCATACTATGAGTAACTTAGATGGTCTCACATTGATTAATTGTTTGTTTAAATTTCTATATTGAATTATTATTGATGTGAATGTATTAATTCCAGACATTGATTATCCGAGGCGTTTTATCCATAAAAATCTTATTGGAAGTGCTCATTGTATGTGAATTTGAGAGAAATAAGTGTATTTAACATATTTGTTAAATGTCGGACTTAGGTCTGATGATATGTGAAAGTGAATGTGTAAAGTGAATATAAGTGATTGATTGATATATGAGATTTGTTGCATTCCACTACATGAATGCATGTTCAGATAAAGACAGTTATGACTGGAGTAGCCACCGAAAAATAGCTTAAAGCTCAGAATGTGGTTAAGAGCTAAAAGCTCACAATGTATAATGAGCTCGGTATCCCCAACATATACAGGACAGTTATTAATGAGCCCGGTATCCATAATAGATACGGGATAGTAAAAAAGGCACTCAGTCATAACAACGTAATAATAAAAATGAGTCTCATGAGCATTGCACATATAATTTGATATGCATTATATGAATGATTGAATTGAGTTATATGAACTGTTCTGAATATGAAATGTGAAAAATGAACAAAATTGCCTTTGATTGAACATGATGACTAATGAAGTGATGTGAATTATGTGGCTATATTAATTGAATATGAATTGTTGTGTTATATGATATAAGTGAGCACATTGATGATGATTTGCTCATTGAGTTCGCAAAACTCATCAAAATTGCTATGTGACTTTTCAGGTACAAGAGAGGGGACTTAGTTGCTAAGATGCTCTAGAAGAGGAATGGTTCTTATGTTTTTGGATAGAAGAAATGGCTCAAAGGTCGATCAGCTGAGACTGAAGTGATAGATATAGTTTTTGTAAAGTTCCTTATTTATGTAACATATTTTGTAAATAGAGCTATAGACCTTGATAAGTTTTTGGATACTGTATATGTATGGATTATGTATGTAATGCTACAATGTACATCATGTTTTATGAACTGAAAATAAGGAATTGAGTTTTAGATATTGAGTATTTGTGTTTTATATTATGATTCCATGATAAGTGATGTGATTGCTCTAGTGCACTGCTTCCACCAGGCATGTGCTCAAATGTTTGAGGGATGTATGGACACGTGTTAGATGGGAGCGGGGTGTTTCATATTCTGTTTTTTAGAGTTGGAGTTGACAAGGCCTCATATGAGTTACATTAGAATGAGTAATCATTAAGCCAAAAAAGAGGTATGTGGCTGTAAATTTCTCCCTTAATTTCATTCAATGGTTATGTCTTTTTCTTGTTTCTTAAGAGTAGTTTTGCCTTAAGGATATCATTTTATTGTCAATTATTTTTCCTTATTTAGTTTCAGTTTATGTTAATTAATGGTAGAAAAAATATATTTACATTTTGTTATGAGTTGTTAAGATCAATGAAAAGAATTTCTTACCATTTCTGTTAGTATTGATCGATATATGCAGTACTACCTAGAAAATAGTACTAAAAAGTAAAATTTTATTCTAGATTTAGGTACTGGTCAGTATCAATCGGTACAAGAAAAACTGATTAATTACTTGGTAAATTTTATATATAAAAAATTAAGAATTAAATTAAAAAATAAACCTAATCCAAAAGAAGAAAGAGGCAAGCAAAAAGTTCATCATTGGCTATCTCACCCAAGTCACAAAGCTTTCCTTGCCATTATGGTTCTCATATTATCCCTGCTCTATCGTTGTTACTACTCCATTTTTATTGTCTTCTTTGTCACCATTGTCATCTTCTCTTATCAATTTTGTTAGTTCCTAATGCCATCTAAGAGGAGGGGTGAATAAATTTAACGAACTTTTATAACCAATGTACTTAATTGACAATAATGAATATAAATAAGGGTGAGGAAATTATTTAATATAAATTAATCAAACATTTAAACAATAATATAAAGAAGAGAGAGAAGAGAGAATACAAACTAACTCCCAAGACTCTTTTTAGAATTTTACCTTAATTCTTCTTTTAAGACCAAAGATAACTTTTGTATAGCCTTCTCTTTGTAAAGAGGAATCCTTTTACAATCTTTCTTCATAGTGAAGAGGAACTTCAATCTCTCTTGAAACATCCCTAATAATACCCCAAATAAATCTTACGATCTCAAAATACATTATATTATCACTTGATAACTCCAAAAAGGAGCACTCACATAAAAATGAGTCAATGATGCTCAAATAGTTGAAAAACACTTGGAAATATGAGCAAATGACACTAAATTATTTCTTGATAAAATAACCAATGAGAAAATATGTACTTATAATATTTCAAGATTTTGAGTAGCCATTGGAGCCAAAAACTAATCATTACAATGACTAGTTATAGAGCACTGGTCGACCAGTATAGTATAATGGTCCACTAGTATGAATTTATTGCATAGATTCACTTAACCATTAAGACATTGGTCAATCAGTAGACATATTGGTTGACCAATATGACATATTGATCAACGAATTCATCAACAATATTACTATAAACTCTTGATAAATCAAATTTAATAATTTTAAGTTATATTAGTCAATCTTTAACCTATACATGTAGACCAATTCCCTTAAAAATATTATTTTAATAACTTTAAATGTTTAAACTCAATTTTTAATGTAATTAAGATTTAAAAACTTTCCAAAATGTTCCCGAAAAAGTATTTGAAAGATTAATATGCTTTATCAATAAAACCAAAAACTTTAATATCTCTTAAAGAATGAAAAGACTCGTGCAATGAATGATATGAAATGTTTATGCATCGTGAGTCTTTTAGAACATCAAAGTGACTAAATGAAATTACAATTAAGATTACAAACTAAAGAACGATCTTGATATTCCTTGCTTCACTTTGTAAGTAGCAAACTTCATCATGTAACAGCCCTAGACCACCCGCTCATAGATATTGTCTGCTTTTGGGCCCTAGCCCAGTCAAGCCCTCACGGTTTTGCTCACTCCTTAGGAAAATGTATCTTATGAGGGAGAGGTATCCATACCCTTATAAGGCGTACTTCGTTCCCCTCTCCAACCGATATGGGATCTCACATTTCACCCCCTTTTCTTGAGTTTATGAGAATATCTTATTCACATATTCCCTATCAAGATAATAAATCCATTAGTAGTAATTACATTTTTTATCATCAAAATGTTGATTAGAACCTCTCTTGGTTTAATAGTCTCCCCCTTTTGATGATGACAAAACATTTGTAATATTATAGAGTAATAATAAAATTAAGCATACAAATAATTATCCATATCAAGATAATGATAAATCTCCTTTAATTCATGCATAAATCATAATTCAAAATAAAAAACAAAAGAGATATTCAAAGAATTATCCACATATATAGATAAAAGAAATTTACTTAAGCATTAAAATATCATAATACGAAAGTCATTTCCTTTGGATGTCAGCACTCTCCTAAATCTAATATCACCAATCTTTCTCCCCTTTTTTAGAATCTTCAAAAATAATTAATTACTTAAAAATGTATAATATAAAGTATCATATGTCAAGCTCACTTAGTTAAAAGATCATAATCAATTTGATCAAACTAGTAAGTTATTCAAGAAAAGGACAATAGAATATTTAAAGAGTCAAAAGAATTGTTTAAAAGATCAATTTTGACATAAACATCTCTAACAATGTCTAATTTTTAAAAATCCCTAATTTTGATATTATGCCTAAGTTGAAAGATTCAATTAAATCAACAAGGGCAAGTTTTGACAACATTAAAAGTTAAAATTGTAATGTATATATGCATAGTTGCAATAAGCAATAATTAATTTCAAAAAAGAATGCATAATTTTGAAAGCCACAAAACTTTAAACAGTAATAATATGAAGAAGTACCCAAAATGCCAAAATTGAAGAAAATATCAATATAATTTAAAAGGAAACAACTTTTACTCCTTTTACAATTTGGCTATGGAAGCATTGTTTTGAAAAGAAAATTTTTAATGAAGAAAAATTTTGAAAGTCCCCAAATTTAAAACCTAAGAATGAAAATTTTTCAAATTGATGTAATCTAGCAAGATTTTTATGGATTAGGGATAGTAAGTGAGTTGTTTATTATATTAGAAGATATGAACAACTAACATGAAAATAAAAGAAACAAAGAGGAATTAAGATTCAATTGTGAAGACTGATCAACCACCCAGCTTTACTTATCTACTAGTTTATATGGTCGACCAAACCTATCGACCAACTAAGGTACGAATTCACTAGAATAAAAGTGTTTTAAGAGAAAAGTTATATTGTTCATCCACTAGAGTATGTTGGTTAACTAATAGGGTAGGTGGTTGATCAGTATATACAACAAAACTCACTGGAAAGAAAAAATTTCTTAAGTGAAGTAACATTGGTTGAAGAAAAAATTTCTAAAGTGAAGTAACATTGGTTGACTAAAAGAGGAAATTGGTTAAACAATATGTGTATGTGGTCGTCGAGGTTAGCAACTAAACACCTAGCAAACTCACTAGAAAGTAGGGAAAGGTGAATTTTGAGGATATTAGTCAACCATACTAAGATATTGGTCAACCAATTAGCTAAATAACTTAAGAAACAATCTCTGAACTTAAATTAAAACATCAAAACACTTAAATAAGTCATGGGAATATTAATCAAGAAATACTATAAACATTAAAGGAGACTTTAATCATATAGAATCATGCCCAATTCTCTTATAATATCATCATTCATTAGTTTAGTGAAACTACAACCCAATTAGTCTATTTTTTTTAAAATAAAAGAATATTATTGATTAAAGCCAAGCTTTTACAATACTACAGTGATAATGAATTTACAAAGAGTCAATATGAACCTTAGATAAGCAAATAAAGTTAACTACAATAGCCTCAAATTGTTCCTTACTATCATATTAGCACCATTATAAGCTTTATGTGTCACCACAATCTCTCTAATCTAACAAAAGGTTCTATCCATAAAAACATGTAAGTCCAAGAGAGTTGTAGTTCTGTCCAAGATTTCTTTTCCCCCATATAACATAAATGCAATAAATGAAGGCAATTTAAAGAAGCAAATTATCGTACTTTAATTTTTTTAACCATATAAAAGGCTCATTCCATAATCCTAAACCAATATCTTTATCCATAATATTCATTCAACAACTGTTCAATTCTTGACCAAATAATCTGGCAGCAAACACATTGAAAATATAAATTGGGAACTAGTTGTGAGGCACTTTTATGTAAAGTGCAGATTTGGTCAGTATTGCCATAATACCTATCTTTTGTGTTCAATCTATTTCTAGCTGCTAATAAGGAAATGAAAGAACCTTTTGTAACTAATGTTTTTCTTGATATCAAATCATAGTAAGGTACTTTCTGAGCACGAGATCTAAAAATATGATAACACAAGTCATTGGTGAAGACTGAGGAGGAGTTACCAAGACAAATAACTTTGTCTTCTACAGATGGATTGGGAGTATAAGCAAGCAGATTCAGCAATATTTCTTTAGTACCTCTGAAATTATAACTTCAATTTCCTTTATTGATAATGAAGCATACCTTGGATTGATGTGGAATTTTGAGAACTAGATGGACTAGTCCCTCCCTTATGCATAAAGCCACAGATTAGTCAAGTTATTATACTAAAACTAAGTTCCTTTTTCATTACCAATAATACTTTTGAAATATGGCTAAATATGCTTTCTGATTCTCATAGTCTATACCAAGCTCCAAGAGTGCTCTTTATTTTTCTTTAAATTCTAGAAGCTGATGTTAGCAAGATAGTAAATATGCATCCTTTTTGTCTATAAAGTTTCTTTGTTTGCATAAACAACCTCTAGATTTTCTTAGCCAGAAGAACACAAAGTATAGTCTATATAGATGGAATACCTAGCCCCCCTTTTTATTTGGGAATGCAGAGATCTCCTACTTAACTTTAACACCTTGCAATTATTAACTTTTCCTGACCATAAGAAATTATTAATACTTCTCCCCATCTCCTTATTAATTCTTTTATGAAGGGACAAGTTTGCATTTTAATGGATAAGTAGATTCCTCAACACTGAGATTATAAGTTTCAATCTCCTCGTATATATAATACATATATTTTTTTAAGCATTTATCTTACCCTTGATAGCTTCCAAAAAAGGTAAACAATTCGTATATTTTAGCTTCTTCGAAGATATTGGAACACTAATATACCTTAATGGAATATGATGAATTGGTAGCCCTGGTAAGAAATGTATGTATAATTTTCTTTTTTGAGTGTCGATACTCAAATTAGACCAATTTGAGAATCGGTTGAGTGCTTTTATCAGCATATTGAGAGAAAGAGAGAGAGAGAGGATTAACTCCACTGAATAAAATAAGGTCATCTACAACAACCAAGTAAGTAATCTCTAATTCTTTACATTTATAGTGGAAGACAAATCTATGTTCTTCTAAGGTAGCTCTATATAACATCCTATAAAGTACCTTTATAACTAAAGTAAATAAATAAGGGGATAGGGTATCCCCTTATCTAATCGCCCTAGCTCCCTTAAATATAGTAGAAGGAAGTAGTGGAATAGCAAGCCTAGATCCATTTAACAAATAACTTTAGGAAGCCAAAAATCTTGAGGGTCTTAGATAGAAAACTTCAATTAAGGGTATTAAAGGCCTTGAAGAAATCAATCTTTAGTGTATAGAATTTGATAGAGCTTTTGGAGTTGTAATCCTTAAACAATTCATACACCATAAGAATGTTATACCACATTAATATACCAGAGATGAAGGTTCCTCAAGCGCAATTGATCAAAGTATTCACATCAATTTTGATTCTATTCACCAAGAATATGGAGATAATCTCATATACAATGTTACATCAAGAGATTGGTTTAAAGTCATTTATAGATTTCGATTTTTTAACTTTGGGGATCAAGCAAACATAAGTCTTATTCATTTCCCTAAGCATTCACTTGCTAGAAAGAATTTCATATATAATCTCCTCCACTAGCTTCCCACTATGCTCCATATAAGGCCTATAAACCTAAACTTTTATGAAAACCCAACCTAACTTATTTAAAATAAAAAAGAGAAGATATAAATGTAGTAGGTAAGTTGGAAGAAAACCAACGAAAATAGATTTCTTTTATTATTCTTCTTCTTCATATTTCTAGCCGATACGTGTACACAAAAACCATCTTTCTCTTAAATGTGAAGCTTTTCTCATATATTTCCTCATTTTGTTTGTTTTGTAGAAGATTGGAGAGGAAATTGTGGAGATTAACAACGTAAAAATCTATTGAAAAGCCACAGAACTTCATATAGGTAAGATTTTCAACTAAATTTCATCCCTTTTATTAGTGATTTTCAATCATCCTAAACTAGTTTCTAGTTAGAATTATGTCGTGATTGTTTATGATAACAATTTTGAAGACATTGAACAAAATAGAGAAAAGTGGCTAAAAAATGAGAAGAGAAGGAGGTTAAAAGGTAAGGTGAAGGTGAAAATTGAGTAGAGAGGAAGAAGACAAATTTTGGAAAAAAAGAAAAAGAAAAGGAAGAAATTTGGGTATTTAGAAAATTCTAAGATTAATGTAAGCACAAAATAGAAAACATAAATATTTAAGGATAAAATTGGAATTTTATGCCTAAAAGGGAATTTTGTAATAATAAAAGAATGTGACAGTAAAATAGGAATGCTTAATAATTGATATTAGTTTAGTAATTATGGTGGTTAGATAAAGTAAGTATATTTTAATACTTAAGAATAAAGTGATAAAAGGGGGGTAATTTTAGATTATTAAGTGTAATTCGTTTTGAAAAATTTTTCTAAATAAAGTCTAACAGAATTTTGTAAATTTTTAGGTCCAAAGGACAGATTAGGGAGTAGATTGGACCAATCGCATAGTTGAGTCCAAAAATCATATAAGGATAACCTTAAATTGGACCCTTATAATAGTGTACAGTTTATAAAATTTTGAATTTTGATGTTAATAAATTATTTTATGATGAATAATGTTTTGAATTAGTCATTAATTAAATTAATTACTAATAATTGCATATATGGATTTCTAAAATATATAAATTATGTTTATTTGTTAAATAAATAATTAATGATGTACAAAATGTTTAATATTTATATTTTGTTATGTGTTATGATGTGTATTGCCTAATAATTCGAAAGAAAATATGATAATTAAAATTCTCAATTATATATATGTATAATTAAGAATATTAGTGTAAGATAAATCATGTTCTTGCAATTAGATAGAGACTAGTTTATAATAGTTTGAGAAAAGATTGTGAAAGTTGTGACTTACTTAAGCTAGGTTATATTTTATGGTCATAGGTTGATGGGTTGAGATATGAGCGAGATGTGGTTAGGTACCTATATGTAGAGCAAGTACGAGGGCATCTTAGGTCTCAGGGATATTCTTTGCTAATGGCTAGGTACTGGAGTGGTATCAGGGTATCTTAAGTCCTAGGGATATCTTATTTCGATAGTTAGGTATTAGAGTGGTACCAGGATACTAGATTATATTGAGGGATTAGGGTACCCTATACTGATATTTATATATCTGATTATATTTCCACCTAGTAAATGATTATGATGAGTAAAGATGAGCCAACAAACTATTGAATGTAAGTCTACTTGGTTAAGTACGGCTCAGTTAATTAAGTAAACAAAGAGATAAAAAATAAATGATAATAATAAAAGAATATTAGTATAATCATTACTAATGATAAAATTTTGGATGTTTATTGAGTGTTTAGACAGGCTGAGTATTGCTTATATATTTTAGTATAATATTAGTATTAATCATTACTAATGATAAAATTTTGGATGTTTATTGAGTGTTTAGATAGGCTGAGTATTGCTTATGTATTTTAGTATTATATGTATATTTTAAATGTGACTAATTTTAATATATATTGAGTTTCTTAATTTTCAAGGTATGTTCAAGTTACCTTTACTGGTAGGCATCTCATCTTTTGCTGCTATATTTCTTTTAGTAGTTAGAGAGATTGTCGATAACTATAGTATATATGATTGATAGTGTGAAGTCTAGATAGGGCCAACATATCAAATGAAGTACAATTGTTTTATTGTATATACTTTTGAATGTGACAGTTTGGATTGTTATGCTTGTATAGATAATTTTTATGACTGATGAACATTATTTTTTAGACTAATGAGGATTTGATAATTAATGATGTACTTGTGGAACAATTTAGGTAAATTGTGGTTTAAGATTTTTGAAGCATCACGTTTAAGTGGAATCAGTGCGGGTTTACATTTTTACAGATAAATTAAGTGAATTAGAAAAAAACTAATAATATATTCTTTCCTTATCTAGGATGGTTTCAGTGGGTGATATTGTTAGCCTAGAGTCAAATAGGAAATCAAGTAATTTGATCTATGCTCTAAATGCGCTTAATCAAGGGGATGCTAGAGAGTATTGAGTAGGAGGAGAGATGTTAATGCCACATTAAGTGATGCAATTCTTTCAGATGATGCAGTAGATTATTATTATAGCTCCAACCTAAAGTGATTATAGGGTGGACCATAACTATAAGTGAGTTTGTAAGATGGGTGTTGCAAAGTTTTGAGGCACTACTGATCCTAAGGAGGCTAAGGCATGGTAGAAATAGACAAAGTTACTTTTAAAACGTTTGGAGTGTACTATAGAAAGAAGGTTACGCTATATTGTTTCATTATTCTAAGGCAAGACATTGACTTAGTGAAATTTAGTGAAGAGATCTTATGAGTCACGAGACATGACCTAACAAGAGTTTAAGAAAGAGTTTAGAGATAAATAAACTATCT
>JAOTJB010000210.1:9473787-9490420 GCA_027123815.1 Erythroxylum minutifolium | reverse complement strand
AGCTTCTTCAATTGATGGCTATAAAGATAATCTTCTGAGTAGCTATATTAGTGAAATAAAAGGTTATTTGAGTAAAAGAAGAATGACTTGTATTAGCTCAAGGTTTATATTTAATGATTTTGATGATAACTATATAATATTTGAAAATTTAAATTGGATTTATTTCTTTGTATAGATAATGGTATTTTTTAAAGGAAATAAAATCATAGAAAAATTACTTCCTTTCTTGCAGGAACCTTCTTAGTAAACTTTCCTTATTAACATCCGAGAGGATCTTACCTTTTCAAACAATTAGCTACGAAATTTTCTATTCCAGCAGATATGATATTGAAAATCCAAAGTCAACTCAAAATTAACATAAAGCAAAGGCTAGTTAAAGAAATTGACTATTTAAAGAAGAGCAACAATATTTGTGAAGTAACGAACATACACAGACTTTCGAACCATTTGAGCAACATTTATATTCTTGAGAGTCCTATCATTCTTATTGTTCCTTACAAAGTGAAATCATTCAATTAAAAAAGAAATTGTTATTTGAGAACTAACTTTTGATTTTACATTTTATTTTTTGTGAGCTTTTAGAAGCTTGTTATATACTTCGAGTGTGGACGGTTGGAGAACCTTGAAAAATATGTAATTGTGAGCTTGAAGAGGCTCGTCAAATTTAATACTTGAATTCTTATAGTGAAATACTCAAGTTGGATACTTGGGGACTGGACATAGACTTGATTGTTAGCCGAACTAGTATAAATCTACTGTATCATTATTTCTCTCTTCCTAACTTTTAAATTTTCGCGTTGTAAGCTTGTATTTTCAAGAGGCTTTTTCAATTTTTCAATAGGCTCCTTCTGTTTTTGTAAACCAAAAGGTTCTTTTCCCTTAAGCGTCAACAGACTCCTATTAATTAACAGGCTTATTTCTATTTGAGCTCTAGTAGGCTCCTATCAATTGACAGGCCCTTTTCTTTTTGAGAGCGAATAGGATCCTTCCGATTAATAGATTTCTTTCATATTTTAAATAACTAACAAAATCCTTTCTTTTTAAATGTTAACAAGCTCCTTTCGAAGTTTAATAGGAATCCTCCATTTATCAACCTATTTTGTTTAAGAAGGATTTAAAAGATTTAAAATACCTTGCAAATTTTTTACACACAATTCACCCCTCTCTTGTGTGTGTTTGTTTTATCAACTTGGGCAACTTATGAGTGTTCAATAATGTAAAATGGTTGGACAAACAGAAAATAAGAGCTCGTTATTAACTTTTTTTAGTTTATTCTAGTACGGAGATGATGTTTTTGAAGTCCATAGATGCATATGACCTTGTAAAAAAATTGTTTATACTCTATTAGAAATCTTTGATCTAAGTTGTGAATGGAATTTAGGCCTAAAAACATCATACAATTTATTATTGACAATGATGTTGCTTGTAAAACAACTGAAAAGAGGTTATAGATTAGTTACAATTCTTTTTATTGGACTACTTATACTGCATATTATATTGACTTGATGTTTGAAAATTTTTATATACTTTCCTATCATTGATAAAATTGTGCAAAAGTGAGAAAAATGACTATGTTCATTTATAATTATATATGGGTTTTAAATTTGATAAGAAAGGATTTTACTAATGTTAGGAATTTATGTTGTCTTATTATTAAAAGATTTATAAATAATTTCTTATTAATTTATTATTTGTTTAAATAAAGAAAGATTTAGGACAAATATTCACAAGTGATAAATAGATAGTATCTTAGTATGACAAGTCTAATCCTAAGATAGAGGTTTCTAGGATTATACTTGAATATCATAAATTTTAGTGTCAAAGTTAGTTTGTTATCCGAGTTTGTGAGTCTGAGAGTACTTATGATGAGAAGGCAACAATGAGTTACTTTTATGATACTATAGAGAGGGTGAAGGAAGCAAGCAAAGGCTAATATGAAAAAAAGGACCTTCTTTATAAAAATCTTATCTTGTAGTCATTAATATAAAGATGTAAAAATAACTTTACTCTATATACTTTTTTGCTAGGTTTTTTTAATCTGAGTGTTTATTTTAGATCAAGTTTTAGAAAGAAAGCAAAAGTTAATAGGAAAATGCTATTAACTATCACAACGATTATTTCACATGAGGAGATATAAGATCTCCTTAGCTTACAAATGGAGGCATATAATGATGTATGAGGTGATTTCAAAATGGCCATTTACAATATGCCAAAGAAACAAACTTAATTCAGGTATTTTTTTCACGTTGGTTACTTATTTAAAATTAATCATCACTCATTTTATTTATAAAATTACTTTTTCATCTTACAATTGTTTTGTGAGACTGATTTTAAAAGTGATGTTCTAAAATTGTAAAAGTTTGCAATTTAATTCTTAGTTAATGTGTGAGTATAACTAGGTGTGAACGAAATTGGAACACACTTAAATTCATTCATTCTAAAAAAATGATTGGAACATGAGAGATTAAATGATTTGATATTTATTCGATACAACTTGAAGTTTTGAGAAATCGTATGTGATTGTTATTAAGTTGAATATATTTTTTATTAATTTATTTTTTTGGTTATTATGATTCTTAATAGAACAAGCAATTTTATAGATATAATTTGTCTAAATCATATCGATCTTTTAGCATGTTAAAATTTTGAGGCACCAAATTTTATAAGTGAGAATGACTTGGAAGATAATCTTGATGAAAAAGTATTAGTATGTCATTTAATGGATTGAACTTGAATGATGGTGATGATGAGACTCCCCTACGTAAATTAAAACTTTGTACCAAATAAAATTTGGACCAATAGAATTTGAGTGAATATGTCAATGAATGAAGTTTCAAGTTTTTTATTTTGTTCTTTTCATTTATTTTCACTTATATTTAATGTATATGTTAAATTTTATATATGCAATATAAATATAAAACTTTTAATTGTAAGTATTTTTGTTTCAAATTTCACTTATATTTTGTTGTGTTCCTTAACATGAACTTTCGTTACGCTTATGGATTTATATTTTTCTTATTATATAATGTTTAATGTAATTAATTGTAATATTTAAATATTTTGTGTCATCCTTAGTTTTATAGTTATATTAGAATTAAGTGATCTTTTTTATATTAATTGTGGTTGCTTTTTATATGAGTAAAATGTATAGAGAGTAATGTTAATAGGAATAAAGAGGTTATTTTGTAATTTTTAACATTTAATGACTATTCGTAATTTTAAAATAATGAAAAATGGCACTCAATATTGTCCCATATCAGTACCGTATCATACTATAATTAATCTCAGTACCAAGTTTAATATGATATTGGCAGCATTGGTTAAGATAATGATATTTGATAATTTAAAATATGAAAATAAAAATTTATCTCACGAATAATTATGTGGAATGGGAGGACAAATCTATTAATGGTATAATAAAGTAGTTGTATCTTAAATAGGAAGAGTAATATCTCCTCAGCAGAGATTGACATGCGGATTTGGTTCATATATATTGTGAGGGAAATAAGTATGTTATTGATGGAAAGAGATTTTCACGACCTGAGGGTCCTATTAATTGAATAAGATTTTACGTGATGACACTGTGGGTGTTGGCCAGATGAGACTGTACAGGAGCTCTCTGTAGCATATTTTTCTTTTTCTTTTTTAACGGAAAAAAAAAAGAGAAAAAAAGGAAGAGTAATATATAAATTCTAAAATGCCCTTTGTGAAAGTTTTAAAAGATTCCTCTGCCGAAGGAGAATTCCTTGTCAAATACATCTGCTATTTAACAACATTTGATGGATAACACGTAGAGCTTTCATATACTAAAATGAAACAAGTATCGGCACTCTCTTATTGTACATCTTTTTGCAATTGATTAATGGCTATCAGATGGGCAAATCTACACTGAAGAGAAAAGATGACAAAGGAAGCTTTACATTAGAAGTATGTTAATCCTAGTATGAGCAAATTTACAAACTTCCTCGCAAGCACAGTAAAAATCAGAACATGCAAGCAGAAACATCTTGAAAGGCTGTCTAGTCAGTGCGGAAAGGCGATAGTCATTAATTAGCCACAAAAGATTCCGAAGGTAGGATCTCATCCACAGGCTTACCAGAAAGACATTACAGTGCGCCTCCATAAAGAAGATCTTTTTGAGCCTGGGTATTTTGGTGTGAAATTGAGCAACCCAAACATCTCCTTCAAAGTCTCTGCCTGCTCTTCAAAACCAACCAGCTTTGCAACTAGACTGGCACTCTCAGAGATGTGTTCCATGTTGGTTGTGTTAGTCCATAAGAGATGGGTCAGCTGCAACCTTCTATGGTTTGAATTCAGATCAATTCCCCACGTCAAGAACAAGTTCTCTCTCTCTTCTCTAGAGAGCCTCTTCTCCATTTCCTTGCACAGCATCTGTCTCTCTTGATCCAGAGACCTCTTGCTGTTAAAGGAGGAAGCCTAGTGAGCAATCTTGATTTAGTGTGATATGCGTGATATTTAGGTCTGCAATGATGTACCTGGAAGAGAATGTCAGAATTCGTCCATCAACCATGGTATGTTTACCCTGCGAAAATTTTTCCTTTAGGAAGGATAGCCTCCTGAGCTCTACCTCCATATAAAATGAGTCTGCTGGGACACCTTTAAACAGCAAAAAGAAGTAAGTCCTGTGTATGAGTGAGACATTGCAAGCATCCCAAAGCTCAATAATTTCCCTCTGGAGCCTCTCGAACTCTGAAGACCACTTTGGAGCTCCTTCTGCATCATCTGCTATTGGATCCAATCCAACAGCTTTTACACTTCTTGTAGACATTACCGGAGAATTCGTTTTTGCTTCTTGTACCTACCAACCAAAAGAGTCAGTATTAAACGTATTGACTGTTTAAATGATCAACCAAAGCACACATTGGGGCATAACGCACAAATACAAACCACCCCAACCCCTTCCCACTCACCCCACAACAAATTAATAAAGCTGAAAGTGAGGTATTAGTCGGCTGATATTTTTACTATCACTTGTGGATTTGGTGGTGACGTTAACTTATATATGTCTATGGGCAAAGTATAGGGTATCAATTATATCGATTTACCCTAAAAATCCTTAAGACTTTCAATATTCGGTTAGCAGACGACGTCGTGTTCTATTGCTTAGCCTCTCAATTGATTCGCTGTCGTTTTGAATCTTTACAAAGGATGCAGAATGTTCTTCATGGCTTGTACTAAACAGAAGACTTTCTACTTCTTCCTTATTAATACATTTTTTTAACTTTTCAAAAAAAATATATATCTATGTCGACATATCAAAAGAAATCCATAAATAATTTATAAGAAACAAAAAGTAAGAAATTCATTCATTAATTCTCCTTTTGCATTCAACAGACATAATAAAAGCTAGCTATCACAAGAAAGATTTGGTGAAAGGGGAACTCACCGTTGGATGATCCATGTACATCACGTCTGCATCTGAGTTACTGACGCTGGTACTCTCCCAATCTGTTGGAGTTTCTGTGTTCTCGACTTTAAGATCATCGTCTTCAGCACTGGTCACAGAAGCCTGAGAAACATTCCTTGGTACACTATTTACGTCAATATCATACTTCAGAGAATAAAATTTTCTTTGATGGTCTTCAGGTCTCCCAACAAAATCTTTCTCATGGTGTATCGATGGTGTGCTATCATTCCTTTGGCCTTCCTCAAGCCACCATGTAGGCATGTTATTCACAAGTCTCCCCTTGCAACTTCTACTTCTGATCAAGCTCAACCTTTTATAGATAGATATACCTTCTTCTACAAGGCATGGTGATAGTTTTTCTGGAGATGGTATGACAAAAGCAGAAGAGAAGTCGGTAAACCCCTTCTGTTGCTTCACCTGGGGGGATCCTATAATTTTTCTGTTTTCCTCAAAATTTTCCAATTCTGAGTAACCTTTCTTTAAGAGAGCAGATGGAAGATTAGAGTTTGCATATGCAACTGACCTAGGATTCATCACTGTCATAGTTGCGCATCTGTTCATGCTCGACTCTTCCATGTCAATACACTCAACTTCCTTACAAAGATCGCCTGAAATATCATGGCTCTGTTCTTCATTATAGTCCCCATGCAGATCATTTTGACCAAAGCTAGTTGTTCTAATTGAAAGCTGTGGAGAGGAATTTGTTTGAGCAAACTTCTCCTCCATATCAGTTAAATGAATGTATTGACCCTCAGAACTGCTGCAACTATGCACATCTGAGAACTGAGATACAGTCAAAGACCTACCACCATTGTCTATGATCCGGGGATCCTCTGAAACTGATGAATATGACAATGAGTTTTCAGATCTCCATGAATGACATACCCTAAGTTTAGGATAGTGACAATCTGCATCTGCCTGAAAAAGGACAAAGAATCAATTGCATATGCAAGAACTTTGAGATGAATTTGCAAGACCATGTCAAGATGGAAGTCTCAAGTCAAAAACGAAAAATAAGGGGGATATCCTTACTGCCGAAGGTGTATCTTCTTCAGCTGCCACTAAGAGATCCTGAACCTGAGATTGAACACGATGCAGTTGTTGATTAAGTTCTCTAACTTCCTTCATTAGCTGCATATAGGGAAAAATATTAAAATTGAAGGTTCAGCCGACAAGAAAGCAGTTCACTTTGACACACAGCTAAACTGCTATCATACTTGTCGTAAATAAAAAGGAACTAATATAGAAGAACTGCTAATTCTGGGCAGCGTGCCCAGTAAGGATTCATACATTATCTTTATTTTTGTAGATTTCTGAATTGCATATACGCAACATATAAGTAAAATATGAAAGAGGTAAGTCTTTAACTATACTGAGAAGAAAACTTTGTTTTGATGCTCAATGAACTTGCCATCTTGCCAAACATTATAATGTGAGTTTCGTACAAATTCTTGCTAAAGCTAATATCATCATGAATGGGCCACTGCTTAAGAAATCTAATAGCTGTATAACTTCCATTTTAAGGTTCATTTCATCACCTTTTCAATCTGAAGGTCTTTCTTTCTTAACAAAGCGATGGAATCTGGTGCAACAGAATTCGATCCTGCACTTCTTAACTCGGTTTCCAATCTCGCCAATTCTCTTTGTAGTTGTTTCACCAAAGCTTTATCTGACATTACTATGTTGACCTGTGCGTTAGTTGAAACTTCCTTAGCACAACTGGCAAACAAGAGGGTATTTCTAGACTGCTCAACATGGGTTCGAGCAGGGCTCATGGTACAAATGATGGCCGTCCTGGCATTGCCTCCCAAGGAAGACTGTAGGATGCGAGTCAGCTTTGAATCTCTAAAAGGAATATGTCCGTTTCTTCCTTTGCTGCATCCAATCAGAAATTTATTAGAAGCAGTTCCAACAATTAACTTCAAGCTGGGGCTGACTTCTGAAACTCTAAGGGAAGCAGGAGTTCATAGTCATAAGCAATGGTTGCAAGACAAGTTAAGAAAACGGGCTTCAAGAAAGATAGTGCCAAGTTAAGATGGCGTCAACCTTAACAATTATCCGGCTATCTTTGCAAATGCACGCCTAAGCTAATGCTTAAGGGACATAGTTTCTAGCACAGATTTGTAGATACAATGTGGATGTTTTGTGTATAGTAGACGACACTCCCTTGAAACAGAAGAATATTAATTAAAGCTCACATGTAAACAACTTAAGTGAGTTCACAGCTAATAAAAATTGCTCAAAATTTCAACTGATCAAATAAGTTCATCAGAGGCTTTCACTTTACCAATTGCCTCTTGGTTTCATTGTCAGAGAAGAAACAAAAGCAAAATAAAATAAGTCCTTGTGGTTAAGAAAATTGAGCCACTATAATATGTCCCTAGCCACTTATGTATCACAATACATATCCTTTTGATGCGTCCAGCATGTGGCAAATTGGCAAGGCATTCATCAGTGAGTTCACATTCACCATCATGGGGTCTCCATTACGGTGGATTACAGAGATAAGAGATCCAATGTGTTTCACTGGCATACTGAAGAAGATTATCACTGAACTGTGGTAGAGTATTTAGTTTTGCTAAATTACAACATTTCTTGTTGCGACACTGCAAAAAACTATAAACTGCTCATTCAAGTATTAAGACAAGTATTCATACAGTTTCAAAATGCAACATAAGTATTACAAACACAAAACTCTTAGTTTAACTTTAAATTCTTTAGCACATATCCCAGTAAAATGGTTGCTAGGCGGAGACCACTGACACAGTGATATGGATGCATTGTGGGAAGGACCTACTACTTGCAAAGAGGAGTGTTCTATTAGGAGTCCATTAGAGGAGTATTTTATTTTTTATAGGAGTCTATTATTTCTGCAGTAATTTATATTATAGTTATGTTAATAAAAACAGCTTAAATAGGAATCTTTCTAAGAGTCCTAAAACAGCTTGAACAAGAGTCTTTCTAGGAGTCTTAGTTTAGGTGGAACTTTTATGTTTCTTTGCCTATATAAGGCTGTTACGTTATGCAATAAAGTAAGGAAGAAGTCATCAAACAAATTAGCTAATGAGGAGCAGAATAATTTAGCCCAATTTCGGTAGACCTTGTCTTTGACAAGTTTTTCATCACCAAAATAGTTTCCGCAAAGAAAGGAACCAACGTAAATAAGGGGAAAGAGATTAACTTTTTTTAGAATCGTCCTTGGACTCGATCCCAAGCACGGGCACATAACACACAGTCCTCAAGAAGTGTTGAAATTTGAAAATTAAGAGACAAGAATAGTGGGCTAACCTTAACTTTCGGATAACACTCCCCAATGTCAATAAGCTACGATTTATGTGGCAACCTTCTTTCAACCTCATGCCAGCTGATAATGTCTGGGACGCACGCTCACTTCCTGCTAAGTCAACAAAATTCTATCCGGAAAAATGATCAAAACAGCTGTTGAATCTATCATTTTACTAATTGAACCATTGATATCAACTCAATAAATCATACCACAGTGGCTATAAGGGTGCTTGATTTGTCATTGCCTAAGAACTCATGTGCAGAACTTTCAATTACCTGACATGCAAATACAATAAGAATACTGGTGATTTGAGAAATCATGATGAAATAACTAAATCTCACCAGCCTCAGAATCTGATGTGATCTAGAGCTTGTTTCATTTAAGGAAGTTTCGCCTATTTGTCTCTGAGCTGTAAAAAGTTCCGGGGCTGGTTGAGCATGCAGTCACCAATCATCTAGAGAACGCAAGAAAGTGAAGGCTTAACTTACCTTCACATATAGATAGAAGTTCTCTAAAATGACTCCAGTCCCGTATAGTTTCCTCAGAGAGTTTCTCTACAACAGTTCCTTTCTGTTCACGTAGTTATTTTTAGATGTAATGAAGAACTAAAACATTACTTCACCAACCATAGAATGGGACTCACCTCTGGATCATCAAGAAGTCGTAGAGGAGTTGTGTCCGTACTAAGGAGATCTCTAACAGACTCATTGTAAATCTCCATGGCAGAAAACTTCAAGACAAATTCTCTTTCCTTGTGCTAGAAAAATGAAAATACACGAGAGTTTGTCATCAACCAAGGGAAACAAAAGGAATACTGGACAAACTCTTGATTTAGCATAACAAGGATAATAATTCCACTACCTTCTCTATGTACTCGTATATGTCTGCTACAGTGTATTCGGTAATTCCACTCATTGTGAATGTCTTTCCGCTGCTGGTTTGTCCATACGCAAATACACTTGCTGAAAGAAATGTACAATTTAGACTGATGAAGTTTGAGAAATGCGGGTATAGAGGTGGAGCTCACGGTAAAGTCCAAGATACAAAACAAGTTAATGAAAGATATGTACTTACAATTTATGCCCCTGACACCCGAAAGAACGACTTCTTTTGCTCCTTGATCATACACCTGCCTTGTGGAGCAATCAGGACTAAATACCCTATCTACAGCCAACAATTTCAACAAAGAAAAGAATGGAACAAAATCAAAGGGAAGTTAACATAACAGATAACCAGATCGAAAAATAGACCAGAAAGAGAAAAAAAGAAAAAAGGTTCCTCAGATTTGTAACAACTTCCAGAAGAAGTTGCTCATGAAGAGAGTAAATTATGCTCCGTTAAAGTTCAAAATGTAGAACGTGGCAGCCACATCAATCTTTTCAGTATTGACAGATTGAAATTTGGCAAATCTTGATACGGAATGATTACTTGAAATGTGATTGGCAACGAAAAAAAGTAAAAAAGAGATAATATTTAAAAGGAAAACTTTCTTACCAAAGCTATAAGCAGTTGGATACATGGACCCCTCTGAAACTGAAAGATTGTTCCTATGCATGACAGTGGTATCATTGATACATTCCCAATCAGACACATCATTTTTGGCAACTTCCTTCGCACTCAAAGGTCGTAGACGAACTGCAACAAGAATTTTCTCCACGTCTCCTGTTGTCGCCTGCATTGGCTCCTCCACATAAGCGGCTCCCCTTTCTCACCTGCTCTCCGAACAAGACTGGAGAATATCCCACATACAAGGAAGTCAAGTCATCCTCGTATGGACCATAAATAAATGATAAATACTTTCTCTTTAATTTCCAGTTAATGCTTTGTGGTCGAGATTTCATAATAAAACAAGTATGTTGGTGTCCCAGAAGACACAAGGGCCAATAAACCATAACGCCGACAAACTAATCATGCGTTAGTGCTAAATTCACCGACACAGAGCACAGTTCTTGCCCAGAATATCCTTATCCACCAATTCTGAATATTAAACTTGAAACAAGAACACGATCAAGATTCATGACCAAGTACATATGACAATTCATAAACAAGGAATCGCGATTCAAAGAGAGGGCGACTTGTCTAATAACTTAAGCTAATTTGGACTTATCCTAAAATGGTCCAAACTAACAGTCTGACAAAGAATTCTTCACATGTTAACCGTACAAATTTTCTAAATAAAAATGATCTCAACCCAGAAAACGAAACAGCTTTCTTCTATTAAAATTTTCTTTTTCTTTCTTGACCTTGGGAGTTGAGAATTCACTACAATCTCTTTTAAGGAATGTTTGCGACCTGCACAAGAATCTCCACTACCTCCATACGCATAAACCCCTAACTGAGAAGTTGTAATTTGGCTGTTTCGGTTCCGTTTTAAGTTTTCGAAAGCAGCTCTATGAACAACAACACAAAATCATGGTTGACTCCAAAAATAGAATTCTAGAGAAACAACATCCAGAATCTTCTGAACTCAATCCATTTCTTTTTCAAACATTATTAACCGAAAATGTAGTTCATTATCGAGCTAAAATGTACAATAACAGATCCATTGCATGCAACCAAACATGCAATAATGCATTACTTCCACATTATCTGTTTCGATACCGAGAAGCTCTTAGAAAAAAAAGTTATAATAGAAGGCAAGATTCTCTCACCTCTTCCACTCCCGATCTCGTCTTCAACAAAGTATATAACAAAACAACCGATCGAGCAGCGGGTTACAGAGCAATAGAGAATTGGAGAGAATGCAAAGTATAGCGTTCTCTCTCTTCTCTCTGGGTCACCTCTTGGCTTACATGCAGGCAAGACAGGTCGTTTTGGAGCATGTTGGTTGTTGCAACGAGAAATAAGCAAATTAAAAGGGAAAAGAGCTATATTTGAGGGGTTATGGCATCCATTAGTGTTGGCCGCCCAGTAGCTTTCTTTAAACTACGCTGTTAATTATTTGTATTATTGTTGTTAATTACTATCATTAGCCTCCGATTTAAAACTGCCCGAGCTTTTAAGTTATTTGACCGTTGCTGATATTTGTCTCTACTGCCTATTTTTACAACACTCCCCTTCTTTTTAATCATCTACCCACCCAATTAGCTCCCAAGCTTATTGATCATGTGGTGCTCATTATGAATCTTAACTAACACCATCCTAACATAAACAAACTGAAATTTTGATTTTACCGGGGTATTATAATGGAACTTCTTTTATTATTTAAAGGGTTAATTACATAAAATCTCAAACTTTTATCAATTTTGTAATTATAGCCTGAACTTTAAAAAGTAAAAATAAAGTATCCAAAATTTTA
This sequence comes from Erythroxylum minutifolium, assembly GCA_027123815.1. Classification (NCBI taxonomy): domain Eukaryota; kingdom Viridiplantae; phylum Streptophyta; class Magnoliopsida; order Malpighiales; family Erythroxylaceae; genus Erythroxylum; species Erythroxylum minutifolium. The sequence continues at coordinate 9,478,408 of JAOTJB010000210.1, read as the reverse complement.
AATTTTTTCAATTCTAGCAGGAAGTTAGTGTCTTTGTTATCTTTGTTGACTTGGTAGTGCCACGAGTCTAGGAACCCTAATTAATAAAACACGTCAGCCTTAATTAACAGAAGTCACTTAGATTAATGAAATGATGTATTTTTATGTTATAACTAAAATGACGTCGCTTCAACAAGGTTAAATCCCTAAATTTGTTAATGCGTCCTCCCAGACATAGACACAGTCGTTTCTTTGTTCCACAGCTGTCGTTTAATCCCTCATTGGTATCAACTCATCATCATTCTGGTTTTGTATCACTATCATACCAGTTTTCCTACGCACAAAATGCATTGGACTCAACCATTTACTATCCAAGATTGGATAGAATGTCCCTGCATCCAAAAGTTCTAGAATATCTTTCATCGTTGGATTGAGTCCTCTTTAGGGTTCCTATATTGGTTTAGCATTCTCTTCTAAAAGAATCATGTGCATGTAAATTGTCGAGCTAATGCCTTTTATTTCACTAAAGTCCAACCAATTGAAGTTTTGTACTCCTTAAGTAGTGTTACAAGTTTTTCATCTTGCCCTGTAGTCAACATTTTTAAGATCACAGGTAATGGCTCTCTATGAACCAAATAGACATACTTTAGATAATCAAGTAAGGCTATCAATTCTCTCTTCATAGCCTGTAAAATAAAAGGTAACATTTTCATGTGAGTTATAGTAAGTTCAACATTTAAAGTTTTCGAAGTTGATAATGATTTTACAACTTCACAAGTTTTATCAACTTGCTCGTTCACTTCTAGTTTAACATTAAATTTCGACTCATCATCAAAACTTTCTTATTTAAAAATATCCTACATAAATAAATCTACAATATTTATATGATGAATGGATTGAAAATCATTAGGGCACTTCATTGCATCAAAAATATTGAACTTTAATATCTCAACATCAAACTTAACGGAAAGAATACCCTCATCCGCATCAATTTTTTTCTTAGTTGTCTTCATAAACAACCTTCCCAATAAAATCGAAGTTAAAATTTCAACGCCATCTCCATCCATCTTCAAGATGTAAAAATCCACAGGAAATGTCAAATCGTTAACTTTGACTAAATAGCCTCAATAATATTAACAGTATGCACATAAAAATGATCAGCTAGTTAAATAATCACAATAGTTTCTTGTAAAAAAATTCAGATTTAAAGCTCAATAATTGAGTATGGCATGACTTTAATAGATGCACCCAAGTCTAGCATGGCACGCTCAAATTTCTTATCACCAATAACACATGAAAGTGTAAACATATGTGGATCTTTCCATTTTTTTTAGTAATTTTCTATTTATCATAGCTAATACATTCTTACTTAAAATTATTCTCTCATTATCCTTCAACTTCCTTTTATTTGTGCATAGTTCTTTCAAAGACTTTGCATATTTCAGAATTTGCTTGGCAGTGCGTGTCGAGTGCACTGTAAAATTTACCTAGCTCTATACACTAAAATTTGTATTTATGGTGAGTCGGGATTGAATTCACATGAAATTTTTTATTAATTTCTGTAACAAAATTAATTTATCCAAGGAAAATATAAAAAGGGTTTTGGATTTCAATCAATTTAGAAAATAAAATCAAAGTAAACTATCAAAAACAAATTAAAACAAGCAATAAAAATGATTAATGTGTTAAATATGAGTAAGGTCCAGTTCCAGGGTCAGTCTCGGCCTAAACATGATCAAGTATAGTTCATCATCCTAATGTCTTTACAACTCTCTTCGAACTATCGATCTAATACTAATAGAATGCCCTCCTAATCTTAATTTTCCCTTTAGTTTTGTTTGATCAAGATATGATCATTAATTAAACCTAACTACCGAGTAAACTAGGATACGTTCTCTAGATTTAATTTGATAGTCGCATTATGAAATAGAAAATAATCAATATAAGCAGTAACCTCACACATTCAGGTTATCTAACCTAAGTTATGTTGTTCTTAACGACACGGGCTCAGTAAATGCTACTCACAAACATCAAAAGTAACGACTACGAATTACATTCAATGTTCTAGCAATAGGTTCGAAATAGAACAATCAAAATAACGTATTAAGATCATTCATCCCAAAACTCGATCAAATCAACACTACCAACACAACGGTCCGAAAAGAAATTATAATCTTAAAATGATAAAATAGCTTAAACATGACTTAACGTCGATATTCCCGTTAAACCGGCATCGGAAAACTAAAATTTCATCTCTTTTTTTATGCTTTAAGAATTAGCCTTTATAGCATCCATTGGTGTTGAAAACTGAAGAGAGAATGGAGTAGAATAGTTGTTGTCCTAGCTGTAACTGTCTCGATTATTCTCCTTGAAATTCCAAGAGAAAATGTTGAAGTTGTTGTCCACACTCCTCTCTTTTGCTCCAGCCAGCCTTCACGCCTGCATATTAGACATCTAAAGAATACCAAATTAAGAAGCTCTTGATACAACCACCTCCACCCCACTCACTTCTTGCTTCAGCTCACCTTCAGTTCTCAACTTAACTAGCCCCTACACTCTTCATTCTATTCTCCAAAATGCAGCAACCAACACCCACTTCACACCTCAGCCTCCACTCACGTTTGTCTCCACTTCCTCTTTTATTAAAATCAAAGACAAGATGATAAAACTGCTATCAACCATCTCTTTCTTATTTATTTTGTAAGCAACCTACACCTTCCACTCACTCACGTTTCTGCGTCCATTTCTCCAACAAGTGAGGCAGCCTTATTTCTTTATTCCAAAGCTACGTGAAAAATAAGTGAGGCAGCTAGGTTTTTATGTAAAATGGGATAGCTGTTACATTCCTCTCCTTTAACCGCACATCACACACATTTGGTTCTTCCTTTCTATACTATCCGTCCTTTCCTTTTCTTCTTTATTCCTTCCAACGCTGTTTAAAATGTGGTAACTAGGTTTAAAAGGGATATAGGACATGTGTCTCCCAAAATAGAAGAGGACAAAATGTCCTTCGCTTGCTATCCTTAGTGTTGTCCATGCTGTAAGTGTGATGCTCCAGCCCTCTATGGGCAGCTGTCCACCATCCATCATATACCTTTGCTTTACTTAAAAAGATATGTTAAATGGACAAGTGGGGTGTGTGTGTGGTGTCTTACATGAGTGAGACACCATGCACGTTTTTTCTTCAGCCTCCCATTCTTTCTTCCACTCACGTCACACACAATGAAATGGCAGCTGGTCACCTTGCATCATCTTCGGTTTATGTCATAAATCACTATCTTACATGGGCGTGAGACATTTTAATGGTTCATTTTTCATTTCTTTCCATTTTCTTGTCTTCTTCTTGCTTTAATCATCATCTTCTTTGTATTTCCAGCATATGTCTCAGCTTTCTTAACATTTAATTGTCTTCTCTTGCTTTTAATTCTCTTCTTCTTTTTGCTCCATGAAAAAAATAGAGTATGAATATCGAGGAGATGGCTCAATACATATGCTTTCAAATCACTTTAGCTCCTTCACTTCCGAAATGTACCTATAACCAAATATGAGCTAAAGTCAATATCCTAACCATTTCTAAAGCATTAATGACTAAGTGTAGCATATCATATTAATCAAAATTTAAACATGTATTATTGCTTGATGGGTTCTAGAAGTGGTATGTTGATTTCTGCATTTCTGAAGGTTTCTAGGATTTATCTTTCATGTTCCTCTTCTTTTAATCTAGCCAACTTGCTCGGGAAAGGACGCACATGTACATTAGTTGATATTGATAAAGATAAATCATATTTTACCTTTATTAATTCTTAAATTGGAGGTTCATCTTTCTTTTCTTCTTCATCGTGCTTTTCTATCTCCATTGGTAAGGAAAATCCATATTAAATTTCCTTAACACTTCTTAAAGTCATTGCACTCATAATCTCCTTAGGATTCACCACCACTTGGGAAGGTAATTTTCCTAATGCTTGTACTTCCAATTTACTAACAAAGGTGGCTAGTTAAGTGATCTAATTTCTTAAGTTTTGAAGACTTAGTCTTGTTTCATGTTGAATTTGTTGAGTATTAGTGGCAAGTGCCTTAACGATTTCATCCAAAGACATACCTGAATTTGAATATTGAGATTGAGCATATGTGGGGGCTTGAGGTTGTCTACTGAATTACAAGGTTGATATCTTTATTGCCCTCTTTAATTTCCATAACTAAAGTTTGGATGATCCTGGATTAGAATGATTGGAATAAGGGTCATATTTTTATTAAGGTTGACTAGGAAATCCCTCTATTGCATTAGTTCTTAAAGGGAGTCTTATTGCAATATAGGACATATACTCGTAAGCTAACTAGAGAATGATCATATTCTGCACACTTGTGTCGATTGTAATTGACCTACAGTCATTTGACAAACTAGAGAAGTTAAACCTAAAATTTTATCCTTAAGGTTCAAATTACTTACTTCGTTCATATGCTTAACAACTTCATCCATCCTTATCCCAAACTGTTGAGAATTTATGGTCATATTTTATATTAATTGTCTAGCAACTTCAGTTATTTACTAAAGCTCCTCTACTAAATGCATCAACCATACCCGTATCCATTGGCAATAGTCCTTCCTAGAAGTGTTGAATCAAAATTTGGTCACAAATTTGAT
>JAOTJB010000210.1:9457117-9467977 GCA_027123815.1 Erythroxylum minutifolium | reverse complement strand
TGCATCAACCATACCCGTATCCATTGGCAATAGTCCTTCCTAGAAGTGTTGAATCAAAATTTGGTCACAAATTTGATTGTGTGGGAAGCTGACATATAACTCCTTAAGCCTCTCATAATATTCATACAATATTTCTATAATGAATTGCCTTATCCCACATATCTCTTTTCTAATATTGACTGCTCATGATGCAAGAAAGAACTTCTCCAGGAACAACCTTTTCATCTCATTCCATGTTTTCACTGAGTTAAAGGGAAGATAATATAACAAATCCTTTGTCTTATCTTTCAATAAGAATGGAAAGCCGCTAAGTTTAATTTATTCTTATGTCACCCCTTGTGGCTTTATTCCAAAGCAGACAATATGAAATTCCTTCAGTGTTTATGTGGATCTTCATTGGCAAGACCATAAAATGTAGGAAATAAGTAAATCAAACAAAATTTTAATTTGAAATCTACCTCAATATTTGAAATCGTATATATAAGGGTTATTAATTCAAATTTGGTGTTACTAACTCCCTCAATGTTCTACTGTTAGCATTTGCCATCTTTTGTTCAACTTCTTGAAAATTAAACTCTTCACCAATTGTTAGATCTATCTTAAATTTCACTTTTAGAGGTGAACGATCGCTTCCTTGCTTAGTCTCTTTCCTTAAACGATGCATTGTCCTCTCAATTTCTAGATTAGATTACAATGCACCTGTTTGAGAAGAACAAGTCATACAAGACAAGAGATTAGTAGTAAATAGTAAAATAACTCAAAAAAACTAAGAAACTAAAATAGTTCCCTTATAATGGTGCCAAAATTTTGATCGGGTTGTCAAAGCCCTCAAAATAAAATTTGATTCTCTAACTTCTTGTAGTAGTCATAGAACTAGGTTAAATCCCAAGAGAGCTAAAAACTAGTTTATTAATTTCAATTAACAAAACAAAATGGGGGTTTATGATTAATTAACTAATAAACTAAATATAACAAGGAATCATAATAAATCAACTAAATATAAAAGTGAGAAATTCAAGAGTACTTAACTCTGATTCAAGGGAAAGATTTCATCTAATTGTAACATTAATCGTTGGTCTAAAAAGAATAATTTTCATAATTCAAGCAGTCAGCTCAAAACATATTAGGATAACCATAATAAGTTTCAAAATTTTTTAAATTAATTAGTTCAAACACAACATTCAAATTAAAAACTTACCATCAATTGATTGGGTATAGTAGCATTTCATATCAATTAAATGATAGCAATAAACTTAGCAAAAAAGACTATACCCTAAATTAAATAATTGAGATAGCTACATCTATTTAACTTAATTTTCTTGTTTGTCATAAGTTAAATATGCAAATTCATCGATAACCTATTTGCTAGTTGTACCAATCCTTCATGACAATTACATATCACTGAATTCATAGATAACTATAGAATAATTAACTTCAAATTAATTTATCAGATTAACTAATATTAATTAGTCATAAAATATAAGGACATAAAATAAGTAATGTTTGAATTAAAACATGAATACAAGTTTAGAACAAAACCTCACAATAGAGATTTCAATCCCCTTGAATTAGAATATTTGGATTTAGCCAAACGTAACTTTAGTTCCAACACCAAAAATAGAAGAAAAGATGAAAGATTGAGAGAAAACTGCTAAGAAAGTGAAAAAAGAATGATGGAGAAGGTATAGTAGACATGTTTTCCTCTTGTTTTCCTACTTAAACCTAGTTTCTTCTATCATGTAAAGATTCTTATTTAAAATAATCCAAATCCCTACATAATAAGGATAGAAAGAAGTTTCCTAATTAAATTCCAACTCTTAAAGTGAATCCGGCATTAGGCATGATCTCGCCTTATTCACTACAGTAATATGTCCACTTTTTTCAAAATTCGTGATTTTGAGCAATAATACTCCAATTTAATGCAATCTCCTTTTGTTATATCTTAAAATAAATCAAATATTAATTTTTCCTATTTAAGTATCAAAATATAACTAAAATAAAAGTGATGCTTTCAATTAACATAACTAAATAACATCTTATAATTCTTCCTATAGAAGTAGTGGTTCCATCCTTGAGAGTAGCTAAATAAAATGCTTTAGGGACTTTTGAGTTTTTAAAAGAGATGTTAATGGAATTATAAGATTTAGACGAAGTTCGGCTTCAGGCTTTGAATAATATGATTATTCAAAAAGGAAAGGTGGCAAAATTCTATTATAAAAGAATTCATAGGTGAGAATTCTACGAAGGGAAACTAGTGTGAAAGTTTATCATACCACCTAGAATAAAAAGACGGAGAATGGGGTAAATGGTTGTCAAATTAGGAAGGGACATTTAGAATTTATAAAGTTTTAAATGGTAACGCATATTGGTTATCTAGTTTGAAAAGTGAACCTCATAAGCATTTTATTGATGGAAGGTATTTAAAACCTCATGTACTTATTCTTTTTTAAATGTATGGCAATTAAGGAATGAGAGCGAATTCTTGAAATAAAATAACATTAGATTGACATTTAGAAATAAAAGTCCAAAGACCCACTCGAAACTAGCCAAAAGTTAACAAAGCAGGGAAGTTTGCAACTAGTCTAAGTCAAAGGACCTTATTTCACCCTATTGATTAATGCAAGACACTTGGTCCTCCTTGACTTGTTGGATTAGTTGCTTCCAAAAGCTGACTTCCTCTTTTTGTAGTACCAATGACATCTCTAACTTTATAAGCATCTATTTCACTTTTTGAAACTCCTAATTAAGCTTCTGTCCATTTTGTTTCAGGGCTTTTATTTTTCTCTCGTCAAATTAATAGCCCATTTATTTTTAATAGCTTCATTTTCTCAGGAATCAAATTTGTTTCTCAGCTCTTGAACTTTTTTAGAAGATTCTTGCCTTTAGTTTCCTTTGCATCATAATCCATTTTATGTTGATACGAGAGGCTCAACTTTTTTGAGCATATAACCCATCTATGGTAAGATTTTTCATGAAAAGAAAAGACTTTCTTAACTTTATTAAGAAGTCCCCCAATAGTAAATGACTAATTTTTAGAACCAAAATATGATAGCGTACTTAAAAAAATAACTACATTGAATTTTAGTTAAGGACTACATCTGCTACTATATGGTGAGTCTCAAAGACTTCTTGACTCTTAATAGTTCTTCAAATTTGATAGTTTATGTAGTGTTGGAAGGAAGGACTAGAGAGAGATTCAAGAAGTTTAGGTCAAGGACTTCTTCTGAATTCGTCGTTGTGGACTAAACATCTTTTGTTTGCAAGTAATAAAAGAATTCATTAACAAATTAGCATATCAACATATAAAATAAATGAATTATTTTCCTACCTTTGATGAAGTAACCTCAGTGACCTTTGGGTTAGGAGAAGCCATGTTTTTTCTTCATATTCCAGTTCTAAAGGAAAAGAAGGAGTAAAGAGGTATGATATTGTGTCATCTGCAAAAAAGAGAGAAAATAGTGGGAATTTATAGTGAAATGAAGATAAAAGTAATACAAGGACATTTCATGCTTTCACTAACTTCTTCAAAAGCCTTCTCAAGAGTAGAGGAATTCCTTTGTAAACGAAGAGTGTCTTCAATTGTAGGCTTGGTGATTACAGATTCTTTGAACAACTTGGAGGAGGAGCAAATAGACTTCTTTGATGAAGCTTTTGGAAATGGAATTTTAGCATTGTTAAAACTAGAAGTTGCCAGGGACTTCTCTTTAAATTGTCTTTTAGGAGGAGGATTATGGGCCACGTCTTTACTAGAGGATCACTAGTTTTCTTCTTTGTTTTCAGCATCCAAGATTCCAAAATCTATACGCATTTAAGTTAGAAAAATTTTAAAGAGCCAAGAATATATGAGTAAAGTAGGATACCTTTAATAAGTACATAATCAGGTCGAGGAACTAAACTCAGAAAGCTTTTTAACCACTATGAGTGAATTTTCACTTCAAACCATGAAAGTGATTGAAAATTTCTCGAAGGAATTTATCACTGTTAGCATTTGCTTTAAAAGGAACTCCTATTTGGTGGTCTAAAAAATATATCATCGAAGGAATTCTCAAAGATAGGTCAAGTTACTTACTCCAAATTTAAGGGAGATACATTTTAAAACTCAAGACCATAATAGAAGGGCCAGGTCTTAAGACTTTATCACTACTAATAATGAAAACTCTAAGATTAGTATAGATGAGGAAAATATTTTGGGATAAGTAAAAAGATTTAGAAGCATTGAAGATTCTTAGCCAGTAAGGCCTTTAAGACAAATCTTCAAAAGGATTCAACTTATCTATAAATCGAGACTTCAAAGATAGCAAAATATCAAAGATGTCCTGAAGAAATTTACTATAGAAGCTGGTAGATAATCGAAGGTTAAGAAAATAAAAAAATTTAGGTCAAAAGAGGGCAGACCTTCTCTTTCGTTAAGTTCAAGGAAATTAACCAAAGTCCAAAGCTAGACAAACCACACACAAGTTAAGATGTTTCAAAAGGAGACTGAAAAGGCATCTTCCTAAGTTTCTATAAAGAAAACCTAAGAAAATAGTGCTCAAAGCAAGGAACTTACTAGAAGTACTTTACAAAAGGAAAGGAATTCCAAGCTTGGTTTATTATTAACAGGGAAAAAGACAAACTAGTTTAGTAAAACCCAAATAAATTTGATCTGTTCTTCTTTATATATAAATTTTTTTTGAAGAAGTGTAGATGTTTACCAGTCCAGAATAAGAAGAACATTTAAAAGTAAACAAAATAATCCCCGATAACGCAACCCTATTAAAAAGAAAATGTCTTTCAATGAAATGGAAGCATGACCAAAAGGAAATATAAAGAAGTTACATAAAGAACTCTAAAATTTCAAGATCGCAGACATAAGGTTAGGTTGATACTCTATGAAATTCCTGGAAAGGGCTATTAGTTATAGGAGACTTTACCTTTTTCAGGCCAAATGATATAATAGGTATAACCTATTTACCCATTTAGCCTATTGATCTACATTTTTTAGCCACATTTTTAGGGATTTAGGGGCTTGAAATAAACCAATTCCAAAGGGAAATTTTAACTTACTTACTTCTCCCAAATATAGGAGTGATGGATGAGAAGAATTAATGGGTGGAGGAGTTCCAATAATAAGAGGTAGATTATATTCGGTCAAAATGTATACAACCTTCTATGATGCTAAAAATAGGCTTTCAAATGTTAGATTTAATAGGTTAAAAGATAATTAAAGTGTAAGAACTCTTTACCTAATCACTATGAAAAGCAGAAGGGGCTTCGATGAAATGGAGATTACTTCAAGTTTAACAACCTATAAAAGAAGAAGAGTTGGAAACATCATAGGGGTTTTTAAGAAAAACTGAAATTAGAAATAAACATCAGTGACATTCAGCTCAGAAAAATCTTTTGAAAAGTAGGAAAAAGCATGGCGAGAAGAAGTCATGATTTCAAAAGTCACAAGATGAGACTATGGAAGTAAAAAAAAAATGATGAAAGACTATTTAAAAGATGAGGTGGAAAGTGAAGAAATAAAAAGGGATTTTATAATGAAGAAATGGTCAAATCTTAAGGGAATAGCAAAAAGATGAAATTTAAAGATGTTTACTATCTTTTGTAACACATAGAGAAGTAAAAATTTCAAATATGAAAGATATAAATGTAATATTTAGACATAACATTTCTTATCTGTAAAAGATTGTTTAATATTTATGAGACTCTTCATAGATAATGTTACTTGGCCTAACTCATGAATTTATCTTGGAACCTAAACAATCATTGGGATGAAATCCAAAGTTCAGCTTGTAGAAAACTAAGAGAATTTCTATGTCATATGTTTGGTTGGCTTAAAAAATATATATATGGGGAGTAATTGTTGATAGCTTAAAATAAATAAGTCCATATAGCCCAAAAGGCCATGAAGTTAGCTTAGAAATGGAAGCTGGAGAGGCCTAGCCAAATTTGAGAAGTTCTAATTTAGTTTATATTATGGCGGCTTTAGCTATTAGAGGCATCCTAAAAACCCTCCTATGGGAAATCAACTGAAAGTGTCATCAAATGTTTTTCAGGAGCCTTTTTTTTTAAGAATTTGGAAAAAGGATTGTGTTTGCCCACCCAAACCATTACCCTGAACTGCAAATAATCAAGTGTCGTGCAATGCATGTCTTCAAATAGGTGATAGGCTCTCCAACCAACTCAGTAGATCTCCCTTCAGTCGTATACCCCAATACATGTTTATCTGAAGAATTTATGGGCAACAAAAGTTAGGAATGTGGAAAAAATATGTTGAATTTGTGGAAGTCTAGGACATAAAAATTTAGAAAATGGTAGAAAGCAGTTAACAAAAGCATGACTAAGTGGGGTGGAAGTTAAGGAATTGACGCTGAATTCAATAATATGGAAGTTAAGGAGAAAATGGCAAATGGTTAGCTAAAATATAGGGGAGTGGGCGGTTATTGCAAAAACCATTTAATGATGAGATGATTATAAATTTATCAATACTTAGACAACAAAAAACCATAACAAACCAACACAATCACAATACAATGAAAATTCGTTTTTTACAAAAATCAACTAACATATTTCAAACAAATTTTTTTATTTATCAGCTTTCTTTATTTTACAAATTCACCTTTGTTACATCAAATTCTCTTTTGTCGTTCGTGACTTTCTTTTGCAACAATCAATTACTTTCTTCACCTCATATTTCATTTCAATATATCTTAGCATTTTGGTGGTTTAGAATGGAGGAACTCCATTTTTAAGTTTTTCAAAACTTACTATATTACCAATAAGAGGTCATATACAAGTTCTAAGAGAATTTCTCCCTAACATACCCAATTTCAGATTAATACCAAGCACTATCCAAGTGCAAGAACACTGTACCTCCTTAATTAGTGTCATCTCATTTAATGAAACTGTTGCCGTTGGTCGGTTATAGTTATAGTACTTGGTGCAGTACTTTGTTTCTTGTATCTTTATAACTTGATCCTTCCCCGTACACCAATTTTTGCCTCATTTGTTCTTAACAAACCACCCAGTTTTTGCGACACTATACTTAATATCTCAGTTTATCATCGGTGTTACAACGATCATTCCTGTTAGAGTCCTGACACGTACAAATAGTACTACTTCATTAAGCTGTCCAAAGCTATCATTACCGAATCTATGGATATCTGCAATTTCCTACCTGTTTCCTGGAAATTTCTTAACATTGTCCAGATTTAGCTTCAATACGCACCCCTAAGTATCCGACACATGTCACTATAACTTTTCACAGAATTTAGCAGAAATCACTAAATGGGATGTGTTCACGAAATGCCTTGAACTTGGTAACTTATGAAGCATGTGAATATCAAGTTGGTTAATAGTATGAAAACCCTTTTGTCCGTTCTGCTTTCTGGATGAGTACCATTAATTGACGGGGGGAAACATCAAAGAAATTTCTTAGCTTTTGGAACCCTGTGCTTCCATTGCCCAAAAAAGCTTTCAAGGATATAGACATATTTCATGTTCATCAAGTTTGGTTCCACTACCAAATTCCATGTACAATTTCAATTAAGCAAAGATGAATAGAAATTCATAAGGAAAATCCTCGTCAAAATGCATCCTGGTTAAATTCTCATTTGCAACTATAGCCTTTAGTTTCAAAAAAGAAAAAAACAAAACTATAACCTTTCAAATAAGGATCCAGGTGATAAAACACGGCTTTTTTCAGAGAATGGATCAAGTTGATAACCCTGCAGATCGGCACTTGCGATAATAGGGATTTCGATGAACATTTTGACTTAAAGATCATTGTCTGTACTAGTAAGATTTGTAGAGTTAAGGCTAACTTGAATGAATTTGGATACAACTTTATATTTACTATATGTTCATGGGTCTAAACTTTCTCTTTTTATAATGCTTTATCTAACTATATTTAAGTCTTCTATGTAACCCTTATTCAAATGTGATACACTATAGTTATTTATGTTTTCGCATGGAAATTGCCAGTATCAAGAATCAGCACAGGATTTTCGTTCATTTAAATGAACAGATTAGCAATATCTAGCTGTTGAACTTTGATCTTCTGTATATAAAGCGTGAATTGTGCAATATGGGCAAGGACTTTGGACCCTATAACAAGAACTTCTTCTCTTTTTACTGAAGCATCACGTTTGTCTGTTTGGACTGATACAATACGAAGGAAAGTTCCCCACCATTCAGGAAGAAACTTCAAAGCGTAAATGTGAAGTGATGCAAGGAAAATTTCACAACCAATAGGCTTTATAAAAGGTTCCTGATTAGTTATATGACTCATTCATTCCCAGAGAGAAGCAAAAGTTAAGCAGGGAAGAAAGCGACAAGAAGTGAGAAAATGAACATGGAAATCGAGGAAGTAAGCAGCTGCGGGGGACTGCCCCTTCTGTCACTGAATCATATCTCTCTGTTGTGCAGATCAGTTTGGACATCTGTCAGGTTTTATGAGGATGTTCTGGGTTTTGTTGCCATCAAACGCCCTTCATCTTTCAATTTTAATGGTGCTTGGTTAGTTTTTGCACCCATCATTTTTACTCCTAATTCCTATCGCCTTAGAATTTGGTCTCCTTGTTCTCTTAAACAAAACCAAGCTTCCAATTTTGTGGAAAAGATTTGACAAACGATTCCCTCTTTATCGGCAGGTTGTACAATTATGGTATTGGCATTCATTTGATCGAGAACCCGTCACTTGATGATTTTGACACGATCGTGGAACCTCGTCCAATCAATCCTAAGGATAACCATATGTCCTTCCAAGTAACGTTCCGTAATCCAAACATCGTGATATGTTCAAGTAGTAACAGTAGTGACTAAAAACAATGTATTATATTTTTTTTGAAATATAAGAATGTGGCATTTTTGATAGTAAAGACGTTTTGAAAATTTTCAGTGCACAGACGTTGGCCTTGTGAAGAGGACTCTGCAAGAAATGGGAATGAGGTATGTGACAGCTTTGGTGGAGGAGGACGGGATAAAGGTGGATCAGGTGTTTTTTCATGATCCAGATGGCTACATGATCGAAATCTGCAACTGCGACAACTTACCTGTTCTTCCTATCTCTTCCTGTTCTTTCAAACCTAGAGCAGGAAGTTTCAAGAAAGCTGCACCGACTAACTGCGGATTCATGGAGAATATGATGATGGAGAGTTTGAGCATGGATATTCTGAACATTTCATTTTGAGTCAGCCATTTCAATTGATGAACAAGTATAATTGGTTTTGTATATCCTTTTCAAGAAAGTGAGATACTGTCTGAAGGTCCCTATATTTTATGTTCCTGGTTTCTTGGTCATCAAGGGTTTGTTTTCTGTGATTCTGCAAAATAGTTTGTAAAAGATAATGGTTGAATTGTATCTGTCAATTTATACCTGCAAGCCAAGATGTGGCAACTGAAGTTAATGAAAGTTGAAATATGTTTTTCATAATTTTATATACAGTTTGTGTGGTCAGAATTTAGAGCTCCTGCGTGCTTCTGTTGTACTGTGATTTCTAGCTGTAGAAGCCTCGAGGAATAACCCCTTCTGTTCAGTGACGAGTATCCTGTATCCATATATGAAAGAGTGATTTGTGTGAATATGAAGTTGCCTTGGGAACCTGAGGTTCAATTTCTCTTTTCTAGAGAGCAAACTATAATATGTTTTCAACGCGAGGCTATTGACTTTTCCTTTTTTTTTTCTTTTAACAACCTCTGAAGAATTTACAAACAAACTTATTGTAAACGGTAAAGGCAACAAGTGGAGGATCCTTTTATGATGTTACTGACTCACGGTATGTTGACTCTACGAGAGGTTCAACTTGATTCCATCGATTCAAGTGTCTTTGCTCAATCAACAATGACAGATCGTGATCATTCAATAATCAGCCACTCAGTCACTTTTTAGACTTTGTATTTTGGTCACTCACTCAATAGTTTTTTTAAAGTACGCCTTATACGTACTTATAGAATAAAAACTGATTAGGCACTTAAAGAGATAGGAATTATTGGGATAACTTGTTTTATCATATGGTAACTAACAACAGTTACCTTATCTTAATATTTGAATTTGAATATGGGTTATTTTCATAGGCGGATAGCCATCAATCGTATATGCCGACATCTCCTACTCACACATGATGAGGAAGATGTTGCATATTTCATCCCTTAACATTGTTATTGAACTTAATCATACAGACAAATAAATGGTGCGACTGCTAAGTCTATCGAAATTCGAGAGCATTATACTAGAAACCAATTAAGGCCAACATAGAGACATCAACCTTTAAGTGTAGAGAAAATTAATTAAAAGACTCAGCATGCCCCAGAACTATTTGATTATGTCAAGTAAAGTATCTCAAATCCCTCGCGGAGCATACTTATACCTCCACACTTTGCGTATTATACTTATAATTATGTCACTTTTCCAAAAGCATCATAACTCGCCGACAAATAAGTATATTACATGATCATAATTCAAATATTATTCCTTTGCCTAATGTCAATTGGTTTTCAAATTAATAGCTTTCCCATTAATGCTCTATAACGTCGAATCTCTCATAATCGTCGAAAACATACCAAAGTAACTTATATTGACCATCAACCTCTTGACACAGTTTAAAGTCATAAGGGCATATATTACAAGACCACTTATATGTCTTTAAGGACTCACACAGTGATGAAGTAGGGATTCATTCACTCACTTCCTTTCATGATCGCAAAGCACATGCGTATGAATGCATGCTACTATATATCAAACAAGATACCTTACAAATCTTATTCAAGTCATTGTTCAAGCACCTTACTCGAGATCTTTCTTTGTTCTCTAATTCAATTAAATATACTAAATTTAATTCCTCAATTTCAATTAGGTTAAGAGATGCGTCAATATCA